>JAPYZA010001634.1:0-23507 GCA_030522685.1 Eupelmus azureus
AAAATCAAATATTATAATTATGGCTTATTCTTTAACGTGCAGAGCAATTTCATAGCTCGAACTGGAGATCCAACGGCCACAGGCAAAGGTGGAGAGAGTATGTATGGTATCGTTTTAGGAGACAAGGCAAAATATTATGAAGCAGAGCGAATGCCAAAAATCAAGCATGACAAACCTGGTTTATTGTCAATGGTTAATTGTGGAGAAAACATGCTAGGCTCACAGTTTTGTGCGCCGGACCCCGGTCCTATATGATGGACAGGAGGTCGCTTTTCCCTCCGCGTGACGGCCGGGACTATAGGGTCGCGCCACCTAGCGGCGCGCGCGCGAACTACTGCCCGCTGGCAGCGCGTTTTTGAAAATAACACTATTTTGACTTATTTGAGTGGTCTATATTGTGCTCCTATAGTCTTTAACATTACCCCAGTGGGTAGGTATACCAGTGTAGAAACATTGGATTTTTGGCGTTTGTACCACAAGTTTTTGAACCGACCGGTTCATCAATATTTATACCAGACTGGGCTTAAAATACTTCTTGTATCATGACGAACGCATTTATGCTAAGATTTGAGATCAAAGGTTACTATGTTCCTAGCCAAATTTACGATTACATCCACCACACCAAAATTACCATCATCACGTAATCGTATCCATTCCAAACGCGAAATTCAATAGGAAGTTTCTCTTACAAAAAATTAACATACCACAACGCTAATCCATTAATCAAACAAACCATTGTCCCTCCCACTGTCCAACTCGTTCCTCTACCTCGACTAATTTTAACCTGCAAAATTCAACTGCCCACCGACCGTAGCGAAAAAAATCTCTCGTTAAAATGCAGACGCGCGAACACAGAAAGAGAAAGAGAGAGTGAGGGAAAGACAGAGCCAGCTGAGAATGGCCACACGCGCGGAAAGTGCGCGTATTATCCGCGCGCTCAGAGCGAGGAAAACTGGGTTGAAGTATATATACCCTCAGTCGTACACAAGAGAAAAGAGAGCCACTCGCGCGCGCGCAGCCTTCGTATATAGGGACGACGGAAAAGGGGGCCGAGTCGAGAAAGTCTCAAGCGCGTGGGTGGCGAAAAAAGGGAGACGTAATAACGGCTTGATCCTCCCCTGCGAGGGACACTGCGCCTAACGTAATCGCGGCGTGCACGCGTCTTCGGCGCGAAAACTTTTAAATGAGAGGACAGTCGGACCTCCGGCGCGCCGCCTCTTTGCAATTGAGATCGGCCGAATTGACTTTTATGAGCTGGTCCTCTCGCACGCGCGATACGTCAGTTTCTGCGGAGGATATTTTTTTGGTTTCTTGGAGAGGCAGCGTTGCCTCGGGAGACGGATTTGAAAATCGCGACTTGGGGCCAGATGTGTTTACGGGCGAAAAGGGGCGGGTTGAAGAAGAACGGTTGCGTTTGTCGAGAAGTGGTGTGTGATGATGCTATTTGGGAGAGAGTGAATTGTAGTGATTTTTGAGAAATTTGCGCTTTTCGGTTCAATTGATACCGTTTTTAGAAACTTTAGTTGCCAATGTTTTTATTTTTGCAAGTAGAAATTCAATTATTTAGACCGAATTTTTGGAATTTGTTTAGATCCTAATAAGGCCCTAATTAAGACTTGGCCTTTTGCCACAATAATGTTATTAGTAGGGCAATTTAGTTACGTTTTAAAATTAGAGTATGTTTAATTTTCTGTTCGGATTTTAATTTCTTAATATTTAAATTAAATATCTTCACATTCAATTTAATAAATATATTGAAAAAATTGATGTTCATTTGCATTAAAATTAATGTAATTGGGCATTTGAAGTTATTTTTTTGAATTTGGCAATGTATATATATAAGTAATTAAATAACATATGTACACTTTAAGTTTATTGCCTACATTATTAAATTATTCGTTCAGTTTAATATACATCTATACTGTAAGCAAAATTATCGATACGCACATTAAAAGAACATTAATACTTAATTACATTAATTCTAATGCAAATGTATGCACATGAAATTTTTAATAATGAGTTTCCGTTAACGTGCGTATCAAATATTTTGCTTCCAGTACATGCACATTAAATTTAATGTGAATATATAATATGAAAACATCGAAGAGTATAATGGACGTTGGTTTATTATACGATATGAAAGTGTAAAAAAGAAATAATAGCCTTAACACACGGACAACTTCAAATCAGACTTTATAAAAAGTTAAAACAATACTTCAACGCACAATATTTCCTGCATAATGCTTTTGTTCTGAGCTCTTCCGTTCAATGCTTTTTAAAGCTTATTGAATATCTTCTATTGAACTTCAACTGACATTTTCGTGCTAAAGAATCTCTCACAATTCCTCATTATAATTATTCCGCTCTATACAACAAAGCCTTCCACCTCCAACTCACCTCCCCGCTTATCATAAAAGATTCACTCGCAAAAGGGTGACTCTGTCTCCAAGGAAATAACGGAGTAGCCAGCTTCAATATTGAATTTCCATAAATAACTTAAACCCTACCCTACCCCGTCCATTACACAACGCGACCCTTTACACACATACCCACTCGCGCATATATAGTCCCCCAGCCGATCGAGCCGGGGCACTTAGCGCAATTTGAGCCAATGTTTCTCGCATTGTTTCATCTCTTAAAACCTGGGCTGGTTACGCCATCAGAGCGCCCGAGCCAGCATCAACATGGAGGACTGCGGGCACGAGGATGTACACGCAGAGAGGCTATATATCTGTATGTACGCGTGTATATGGTCGGAGAACAACGGATACAAAGTGCGCGCTTTCGTGACGATGCGTAATCTCGCGGAAGTTTACTTTCCTGCCGTGCAGTAAGCGAGAATAAGCGGCTGTAGTGAGGCACTTTGATGAGAGAGAAAGAAAGAGAGCGCAAAAGTTTTTTGCGCATAAATTATCGAGCTTAATGTAGCGTGGCCCCGCGATCAATAATAAATTCGCGCTCTTGTTTTGCTCGCTTCTCTTTCTCTCTGGGAATATAAACACGCGCTGGATCAAGCATGTGCGTTATTTCTAGATGTGCGGGAAATTTGCGAGAAGAGAGAAAGCTTGCGACAAGGCGAGCGTTGTTTGCATGCTTTTATGTTTATTTATAGCGAGTAGTAATTAATTGTAAGACGCATTTTTCTGTATAATTAATAAAGTTACTTATAATTCAGTTTAACGATAAGAATTGCATTTTAAAAGAAAATAATTACAGAGTTACTTTCTGGTCTTATCTGTAACTTATCCTTGGCCGAAGCAGTTCGCGTCTCGTATAATCTAAAATAGATCAACGAAAAATAGATTTTATGTAGAATAAAAATAACCCAAAGCAATAAAACCCGAAACTTCAGTCCTTTCTGCCAAGTAACCTACTTCCGAAAATCTTCAACTCCCAATCGAACCGCTTTCAATCCCCGAATTTCAAGTTCATCCTCCTCACCTCCTAACGAGTAACTCCCACGCTCCTCCCACTTCTCCATCCCTTCGCTTATATATATATATATATATATAGATACGTACAGCCAACTCTCTCGCTCAACTATAAAAAGCCAGTGATATAATAATTACCGGCCAGCAAGGCGAAAACTACGCAGGACAGGACGAGGTCGCGCAGAAGTGCAGCCGCGCCGCTCGACCTCATTTTCATCCCTCGGCTCTGCTGCTGTCGCAGCTGCTCCTCTTGTCCTCAAGCTCGCGCAAGCAGCACTGTATATAGCACCGACGTCTGGAAGAACAGCTCAACTCTCTCTTTCTCTCTCTAGCCTAGTTCCCCAGGCGCATCTTCGCTTCGCGGTGTCCGCTGCAGGCACAGGTAGGTTAGCCCGCGAGGCCGACAGAGCCGCGCGGGGCCGCCGCCGACCCTCGCCCCGTCATCTTGTATATCTCCGCAGCGCGGCCCGGATAACGTCTCTCTGCGCGCGTCGAGCTCCCGCACTACGTCCCTATATTCCAACAGCGCCCGTCGTCTCACTGGGCCGTCATGGCTTTCTTCCTCCTTCGCCTGCGCCCGGCCAGCTTCCGCGGCACCCTCGACAGCCTCGCCTCACCTAGACACTATACCTCGCGCGCGCTTCACGCTTCGAGTTTGTATATATACCGTGCGAGCTGGGGGGGAAGCTGGTGTCGCGCGAAGGCCGCAGTTGTGCGATGTGGATGATCGGCGGGGGGGGCGCGAGAGTTTCGAGCGACGCTGGCGGGCGAAGCGAGCTTCCGGCATCGACTGGCGGTGAGAGAGATGGGTGGCGGCGAGAGAAGCGCGCAACCCCTGCAGCCGCGCATGCGCAGGAGGGCCGAGGGTAGGTAGGTGGTGGAGGCTGGGGGGTTGTTTTGCTGGGGCGGGTGGATTTTTGGGGGTGGATTTTTTGTGTCGGATGCTGGGTGAATTTTGAGGGGTGTAGTAGAGACGGTTGGTTCGAGAGGATTGTTATTGAATTTGGTTCTATGATGTTTGGTGCTTACGGTTGTGCCGGATCGGATTGATTTGGCGATTGAATTTTATCGAGGGTTTTGTGAGTGTTGAGCTTTTGATGTGAATTTAGCTTTTTAATATGGATATAAGTCTGCTTTTACTTTTCTAATGTCTTTTATATATTTTTCTTTTTAATTTATATAGTTTTATTATAATAATTTTAATAGTTATCATTTGCTACAGTTTTTTGAATAAGAAAAATATTTATTAATTTATCACTTTTTTATGAATATAAAACATTATAATTTAAGTCACTTTTTTATAAATTTAAGTAAACATTTAAAAGACAAGTTTCGTTATTATTCAATACATATATGCAAATTCATCGTGTAAACTCATATTTATGTTTGTAAAAATTGTTTTTAATTATTCACATTTAATTATTCACATTTACATGTTTGTATCTATAATTTGAGTATTATTAACAATTATTGCAACTTAACAACTTATATTAGTCATGAAATGAGCTATTTTCATTGTATTATATAGTAATCGGTCAACATGTTATGAAGTTCGACCTTGCTATAAAAGGCATCGTTAGCGTTTGTGTTAAAACATTACCTAATTTAGTTTATACCTAATTTAAGGTATAAAATTAAATATTTATGATATTTCATAAGGTATTTTATCAGAACATTTAATACAATTAAAAATGGCACATTCGTAATATATGTAAATAAAACTGACAAAATAAATTATATCTCAATATTAAAAAAAGTAGATTCCCTAACAGTACAAAACAGGTTTTTTTTATCGGTTTGAATGCATTAAAATATTAAAAAGTTTAAAATAAAAAGAAACGATGTCGTAACGAAATGTCAAGAAGAAATGATCAAAGGAACTTTGATAAAACGTTTATAAAATGTTCTTAAAAACTCTATTAGAGAATTGAAAAACTATTTCTGTTTAAATAATGTTTATAATAATGTCGTAATAATGTACAAAAATAATTTTACTCTAACATAATAGTTTTATAAATATTTTATAAAAGTTTTATAAAAATAAAAGTAAATAAAATTTTTGTAAATGTTTTCATTGATAAACGTTTTATAAATGTTTTTGTTTTTCTATTAATTATTTCGCTTGCACACTTTATGTTTCTTTAACCTTTTATTTTATAAACTCCTGATATTGATAGAAAAAGCTGACATATTTGACGTGTTATTATGTTTATATAACGCTTTTCTTTTTCTCTTTTGAATGATTTAATGTTTTAAGACGTCTTTTTAACAAAAATCATTAAAAAATTGTTTATAAGTAACTGTTTTATCTGTTGAAATAGAACTACAGCTTAATAAAACATTCACTTTATTGTCAAAAATTGTCACTATAATACACGCTACTTACAAAAGTATCAAACAAAATATATTTATAAACTATTGTCGTAAACATAATTTGCTTATAAATATGTACACCAAAATGATAAAATATTTGTGACTAGGTAAAAAAAAGATAAAAATGCAATGCGAACAAAAATTGAAATGCGAATGACTGCAACGTTTTAATTCCTCATTACGTCGTGGTGGAATTTTCAATATTTGGTATCGTAGTACTTTCTAGCTTCTTTATGGTATCATTTTTAAGGTAATCTATGAGCGGTTTATAAACCAGCTCTGGAGCCTCAGACGCGTAGGTGAAACCAATATGATTGAACTGCTCATCTGGAACTTGATACAGCACCGGGACGTTCGGCAGCCGACTCGCCAGTATCTCGACATCCTATGAAAATTAATAGACTTGTTCGCAGCTCTATTCATACGCGATATTGTATAAAATATTGAATTCGTCTCACCTTAGAGTCTGTTAATAAATCATTATGCGCATAGTAAATTGCCACAGGTACCCTGGCGTTTTCCACTTTGTATTCTGGCGGTTCGGTTTGGTTGTAGAATATGCTATTTATTTCACCGGATCCGTAATCGAACATGCGGAATTTCCCTGGAAATATAAACATGGATTTTTGATCGAGTTACAGTATTTTTTATTTATTTTCATAGAATATTCGCTTACTGGAATTGTGGCACTGTGCGTAATGGAAGAATTGCTTGATCGAACTACCTGCGGGTGCGTGGCCGAGGATAATCGGTATCGTAGTCTGGAAATATAAAAAATTATTTTGTTGATACTAAAACCTTAATATTTTTTTTATATATGGTAAATACTTCATTATTACAAGATATGTATATACAGTAAATTTAAATATTACAATATTTGAATTGTGTTTTTTAGTATTTTAAGTCTTAAGATAAAAAGAATATTCGTATACGTGAATAAGCGTGTATGATATAGAAATGTACAATTTTTATCAAACTCAATCATAGTATGTAAAGGATGAGTAAAAAATAGTCATACGATATCAAATTATAAGACCAAAATCAATTCTAGAAAATTTATTACATCAGGTAATCTCGAACATCTATTCTATTCTTTTCTTCAACTTATCAAAACCGATTATCTGCCTAATAAATTTCATAATTCGGACCTCACAGCGACAACTCCGCGAGCGGCTCATTTCAAAAGGCTTGAAGTTTTACAAATATATAGAGTACCAACCTTATTAAGTAAAGAGGCATCGTAACCCGTTATCATGAAGAGCACATTGCTGCAGACCACCTGATAAGGCGAGCGGGCCTCGCAAGCCTCTCTGCCGATCTTGGTGAGCAGGGCATTAGTCGGCAAGAAATCGTTGACACCGAAAAATCTGATTACGTACTGTTGACAATGATTTTCCGTTTTTCAATGCATTCAAGGTGGAGATAATTATAGAGAAATAGATGATTTGTTGAACAACGAATGTTTGTCGGTGGTACTGATTTAGAGGAATGTTACACGTGGTATCGTTAATTTTCAACATTCGAGATAGCAGTAATCTATCGAAAACGATAGATGATTTATCGACCCGTAATTAGATAAAATTATCAATTGCATCAAATACATTTTCGATAGGCAAAAAATTGATTTTCCGGATTAAAAAAATCACGCCATCTCTAGATACTCTTTAATTACAACCTGTAGCAACCATCCAATACACCATCCTCGATCAAAACCACCTCTAATCTCAAACCAAAAAAAGTCTCAACATCAAAATCTTACGTATAAAGGCGTCGAGATCTTGGAGAACACCCCGATAATAGGACTCCTTGAATTCGTCGTATTCGCAACCGGCGCAAAGAGCGCGGCCTTTTCAATTTTCTCGTTGTACTCCGGCTTCTCCGAGAGCATCACGAAAAAGACACTGGCCGCCTGCGAGTGTCCCACGTAGCACAGCTGCTTCTGGCCGGTCGCGTTTAAAATATGGTCCACCGTTGCGGGCATGTCGTAAACGCCCATCTCGTGCCAGGTGAACTCCCAGAATTTAGAGTCGCTGGCCGTGAAGTTGATGTGGGCCTTGGAGTAGGTGTTGCCGCGCGAGTTGCCCAGCCAGACGTCGTAACCGGCCTCCGACAGTATGTATGCTAGAGACAGACGTGTAATTGTGGTTTGAGTTTTTTTGGTGAAAGTTACACTTATGAAAATTTATACTGATATGGGAAAAAATTCCATTTAAGTAGGTATTTTTAAATAAAATCGAAATCCATAGGAAATTTGTATTCTTTTGCTAAAAAACTTTCTACTAGGGCATAAATCAAGATGCTATTCACTATCACGAAGTTAACTCTTTTTGCTGATACAATATTTTTTTTATCGATGAAGCAATTGGAATATTATGATTAAAGGTGACTTTCAGTTTTGATAGCGCAGTTTGAAAACAGAAGCGGTGATGCGTATTTTTAAAGGTGACGAGATTGGTGCTAAAGCGTAGGAGGGTGGAACTAACCAAAAACTTTGATTAGGGAATCTAACAAAATTTTGTGAGGGCGCTGCGTATAAGAAAGTTTTCTGCGAGTACGTGCTCGTGTATCTGTTAATAGCGGAAGTAATGTTGAGAACTATGTCTTATAAGGGAATTTCCTGAATGAATTTTAGTTGAATTGGTTTTTTGCGAGAATCTTAATTTTATAAGTAATTAAAGTATGCTCATTTAGTCCTTATTTTGTATTAAAAACACTTAAATTAACGGTCATGGACTTATTTCGTAATTTTTAAAAATATTAAATTTTATCTACTACTTATTGTAGAAGACAATGTATGTTTCCAACAGAATGAAATGGCATAAAGACTATAAATAATGTAACAAAACATTTTTATAGTAATGTACCTATAACTGAAAGCAGGTCACACCTATCGACGTTTATGTTACTTTTTATAAATGGTTAGTAGGCAATTTTCATATTTATTGTAAGGTGTATCATTGCCTCTTTTGTAGTGAAAAATAAAAAATTTACGTTTTGTAAGAGTTCTTCAATAAAATTCTTACATAAACTTCAATCGTTAATAATTTAGAGTTTCCCGAAGCTATATTTACCATCGTAATAAACTACCCAGTTTATTACAAAAAAAAAAAATTAAAACAATAATTACCAATAAATTAAAAATTTACTCTTTTACATTTACTGCATCACTCGAACGCAATAAACCACAAATAACAAATCACTATCCTCACATAAATCAAAACCATCCACGCTCCCATCATCTCCCAACAAACTCCAAAAACTGCACGATCAACGCACGATAACTAGCAAACTCCCCAATCCCCATCAGGCTTACCCAGCGATTGATTCGGTCCGAGCATCACCCAGTCAGCTGAGCTACCCAGAATTCCATGTTGAAGCAGGACTACGGGCTTCCCGCTGGCTGATGAGTCGGCTTTGCTGCCCGCTATCCTGTGTACCGTCAATAGATAACCGTCCTCCGTTTCCACTTGGTGGGACTCCGCCTGGTAACCGTACTTCCGTACTAGCTGAGGCTGCCGAGGGAAATTCGAGTTTTCTTTGGTTATTATTTCGATTGAGTGGGGTGGTGTTGGTTAGAGGAAAGATTTATTGATTTTAATGGGGATGGGAGTGGTTTTAACGTGCTTGTAATTGAATTTTGTTTTTGAATTTTGTCTGATGTAAGATTTGATTGAAAATATCTTGTATTTCAGCATTACTTGTTTTAAAGATAAACATCTGAAGTCGTGTTATCTAATGCTACAAACTTTAAAAATTACTAAAAAATACTGTAACACGATCTACATTGCATCATGCATCAGATTAAACATTTATGCGCGTAAATTAATTAAGCTAATTAGAATTTGATATTGGGTAATCTTGACAAGCAGTATTCTAAACTTTTTAAAAACATTAAATCACTTGAATTGATCTAGATAAAGCTTTAATAAAATAATTATATATAAACAATAAAAAATCTTTACAGTATCCAAAAATACGTCCGGGTGATCCATCATGTCAGAAAAATTTTTTATTGACAAAGTAGGTAGAACCATTGTCATCATGAAACCCCAAGCCTTCATCACAGTATTCTGAAAAAATGAGTTTGTCAAATTTTGTATTATACTTTTTAGAGCTTTGATTAAATGAATTAAAGTGTTAACACATGCAAGACTCAATTAGCTTGCAGTATATTCAAATATTTTGTCTTATTTCATAACTGGTGCATACGAGACAACTTGTTTCTTTCCAAAACTTGTTTAAATTTTTGCGATGGATTTTAAAGATTTTTAAATGCTACTTTCTCAACAGCTAATTAGAAAACTACCTCTTCTAATATTTGCCTTTCAAATTTTTCAAGAAGTCAAGAAAAACTTACTTATTAGCAAAAGAATTTTAAACCATCTATTAGAAATAATAAAAAAGGTATTACTTCTAACATTCAAAAAATTAAAAAAAAATCCTAAAAAAATTTGAACAACCATCTTCTGCAACAATAAATCAACCCATCACGTACATTCCACATCAATCCCCTCCCAAACCAAACATCAATCAAAACATTAACCAACCGCCCTAAAAATTCAAAACGCGCAGCCAACCCGCACCCGGCGTCATAATCAACCGGCCCGTTTCCCAGCCGCTCTTCTTTCATCTCCCGCCTCAAGCTCTTTTTATCGCAATCGTCACTTTCGCGCGCTCAGCTGTCCATATGGGCGCAGCGCTGCGCAAGCGCGCCGCTATATATAATGCAGGAGGCGGGGGGAACGAGTCAAGGCCGTCGCGACGCGCTTAAGTGGATAAAACTCCAGAGAGCGCGAGCGCGCGTGCTCGAGAGAGGAAAAGGAAAAACGAGTGGACGCGCCTTGCGAAATCGAGCCGCGGCTCGGCCGATCTCGGGCCGTTTTCCTTTCGATCGCTTGGCTCGGTGCACGCGCTGAGCTCTGGTACCGGTGCGCGGGGTCTGGCTCGGTTGGTTAGATGGTTTTTTGGTGTTGCGTTTGGTCGATGATTTTTGAGATGGCAATATTAATGACTTTATAGATGATTTTTTGCGCGTGTTATTAAATGAAAAATAAATTTTTAAAATTATTGATTCAGACTTTTTCGATGAATATATATTGTTTTTGTGCGATTGATAAAATTTAATGTTTGACGGATGAACATTGTGAAATTGAGTATTTCTTGGTGAATTTAAAGAATAAAAACAACGTTTACAATAATCCAGTTAGTTTTATTAGTTAACAGAACATTATTAAAATGTTTATGCTTAGTCCATACAATAAATTATAATTTTTACTAAAAATTGTCGTAAAACGACAATAAGCAGTTGCTCGACTACAAATTAGAGTGTCCATGCATCGAAACAAGAACTGCGAGATTCAAGGAAAACAAAAATTACCGCAGGTAGTATCGCGACCTCCCTAACGTCTCCGTACATACTTATAATATCGTTTGCATGCTTATTTTTGTTACGATCACTTTCAAGATGCATTAATACCTCGTGATTCGCTCACCTTCAGATCGCGAATGTTCGTGTCGTCAGCGATGTAATGAATTTTACGGCCAATTCTGTCGAATTTCTCGACGACGTTGTTGTAACCTCCTGCAAAAAAGAATTTGCGAAAACGTAAAAAATTTTATTTCTCTTATTTCGCGTTTTTCTTGATTGCCGCGCATTGCAGCCTTTTCGAGCTCGAAAAAAATTGCTTTTACCGTAAAAAAGGATGAATGAACGAGCGAAATCAAAGTACTATTGCAAAACTGTAGTTTTATTCTTTTTTAATATGTAGCTTTTAGCATAAATACAAGAGAAAATTTTACCTCCCAAGAAAATAAAACATTTTACATATAACATATATACACATACCGGTAATGATTACTATCATAAATTAAATGCATGCTTATTTATAAATTGAAAATGAAAATGCATTATAATATTTTCATAATAATTAAAAAAAAAATAAACATGCAGTTTTTTAAAAATTACTTGTGAGAAAACCTGTTCCTTTTTTGTACAAATTCTTGATAGCCTTAACACCGGGTATGTACTCCAGCCATCTTGAAAACTTGGACTGAAAAATAAAAATTGAAAAATCATCCGGTTGTAAATCATGTTTTATATCAATTTTTAAGCTTTACGTTTTATAAAAACAAAAATAAACATACATTCTCAGACTAATTAATCAGTGTAATCACACCGCACCAAACGAATACCAAGTCGCAATTTTCCCAGTATTTGACAGTGCAAAAATCACGTCACCCTAATTAATCCCAAAAAAATCGAAAGATAAACTGATAAAATTTTCCGCCCGACAAATCCAACGATATCGCTCAATCTTACCTGAGGCTTATCCTCACCGATAATGCGAGGCGCCGTCATACCGAAAAACTGCACTGACCCGTTGAAGTGGCCCATAACCGTCAGCTCTTCCGCCTGAGTTGATGCCAAAATGTACTGGGCAACGCGTTCCAGGCGCTTCCTTTCATTTTCCTTGCTCCTGAAACAGATTAGACGCTACGGACATTCGCAATGCACTTTATGGTATGTGGTATAGATGCGTGAGAAAAAGAGATTTTAGCTGATTATACGTGGAGTTGGTTTTAATTGAGGGTTTCACCTACGATAGTGGGTCGTCGGCAATGCTGCTGTTGCCAATGCCCAGCCAGACGTCGTAGCCGCGGTCCACCAGTATGTATGCTGCAAAATGAAAGAAAAATTATTAATAAAATTATTAATAAAGATGACTAGTACAGAAGGACGAGAGAATGTTTAATATAATTAGATACATATGAATAGTTTTTTAAGCCTATCTATTTTTAATCATAATCTAACTATTTCAAAATTTTTCTTTATTCTAGCCACGAAAACGAACCGTTTCGCATACTAAAATTATCGTCAATATTTAAATTAATCATTACATCTGGTCTTACCATACATTACTTGTACTACTTACTACTTTTCTTCTGTTTTTCCATCGATACGATTACGATATTTCTTAAATAATTGATATTTTATTTCAATGGCAGAACATCATTTTAAAACGACTTCATACGTTCAAATGTATAAACTTTCTATCGAAGGACATGGCAACAATAAACATTCGGAAAATTTCGGTGTCCGCGATTTAAATGTTTAAATGATTCAGTTCATCTGTTAATGTGAGAATCATGCAAATGATTTTAAGCTTACAAAACAATCTTTTTTTTAATGTATGTTAGCGACGGATATTCACATGTATAGTAATATCTAAATTGACTGATTTTCAAAAATGATATTTTTTTTAGAGGGGAAACTGTTATGTGATTAGGAAAACCGCCATGTCACGCCTTGTTGTTTTAATATTGGATTAACTTTAACTTTTATGTATTTACTTATAAAATTAGAAGATTACATTGTTTTGTTTATATATCATTATAAAATGATATTATTATTGTCCCTAATATTTTTATTTTTATTTCAAGAAATTAGAAAAGTTAAGGAAAATTATTATCACGCAAAAACAAAACTATTGTGTTGATGCTCATGATACATAAAAAGCAAAATATCAATATGATATATACATAATCTTTGTACACAAGCTCTTTAATTACAAATCAAATATTACGCAATATTTACGTTACAAGCGCGTTACAAATAAAGAGACCGGAAATTCATTCTATCTGACCCAATAAGATTCAGTTGTATTAAAATGACGTAAAGCACATTGAATAATAAGCAAGAGGGTCAAAATTATAAACATCACGAGTAAAAACTAAATGAACCTTTGATATAATTTTTCTTTTTTAGAATTTTCTTTTTTAATAAAAATTTTATTTCTTATATGACAAAAATAAAAATAAATCATAATTACCAACAGCAATCTTGGGTTTGTTCACCTCACAGGGATCATTGTCACAAAGTATTCCATTCTCGATGAATACTGGCTTTTTCCCTGCTCTTTTTGGAGATTTTGGCCCTGATGAGATCCTGTATAATATCGTTTCCTTTCCTGGATCAACCTGCTGTTTATCAATTTCGGATTCGGACGACGGCAAAACAGGCGGAAATGCATATCGCTCCAATTCGTATTCAGAAAGTACACTTAGCTGGTACTATATTCAAAAAAGCATGAATTCATCATTTTTCTCATGTCTTCATTCGCGTGAATTTTTTGATTTTGTAAATTTTTATTTTGCTCAGAATAGTGTAGAGGAAAAAGTTCTTTATTTTGAATACAATACTTAAGTGAATCTGTTTATTTGCAATATTTACTGGGTTTATCCGTATTATGGTTTGCTAATCTAATTAAAAATTGTTATCCAGTTGAGTAGTCGACATCGCTCTAGCAACAACAAACGTATTAATTATAGTTCGAACGATGCGTCATGCAGCTTAATTAAATCAGTTGTACTACAATTGAATTATATTTAGATCTATATATAAACAGAAATAATGCAAATTCAAAAAATAGTAAATTTCAAATTATTAAAATTAAAATTGACAATTATTAAAATTAAGTCTAGTTTTATGGAATTACTTTGAAATAGAGTCATTATTTTTTTTTATAAGACGTTTGTTTACGTTTTTTTATTTCATATAAAAATTTGTTTTATTCAACATTTTATATTTCTAATACATGTGTCTGAAGCTTATGATAGTGAACAATTGAATTGAAAAATTAAAAATACACACACAATTAATGACAACAAAAAACTAAATGGTACGATAAAAATCGTAAGTCGACTAATAAAAGTGGTGCAAAAACTTGGAAAAATATCATGCGTCAATTCTGGTTTTTCCAGCTTTTAATTTATTCACTGTGCAATCTATTATGATACTCTACATTATTCCGATCAGTCAATGGAGTATATTTTCAAAACCAAAAACATTTGATGAAATAGATTCTACATAATTCTTAAAGCACTAATGTAAAATTAAAAGAAAAATCTTAACTAGTACCAAATTTCTTCCACTGGTGTCAAAGTATGTGTCGCTGCCCACCACTAGCGCGACCGTAGTGAGCAATAGAATGACCGTCGTTGACATAGCGAATGTGATGCAAGTCTTCTTCTTGGTCGACCAGTGATCGTAGCCTATGTACCTTCACAAAATGGATAGATTTTTTTCTAACACTTTACTAAATTGACTTTTATTTTTAATTGATTGTTATTAATATTTTCCATACGTTCTAAAGTTTTCGAACCCTCTGCCGCAAGACATCTGTGAGATTAGTTTATACGATGGTTTAATAATTTTGATCGAGTGGTATTCGACTAATTGTCAAAATAATGAACTGCCGTGAGTGAATTAAGGATTGCTGTTTCATGCCTGTATATTATTTTTATTGAGAAAATTAATATCTTGAGAGTCGTAAGCTGATGGTTTTAATATTTAAAAATATGTTAAACTATGTTATATAACATTTGGAGTTGCGATTAAAGTTTAAATAATTCAAACATTATATTGAATAAAGTTTAAAGATTGAAATAATTGACCTCAATGCATTGATAGCCGTTTAAATGAATCATTGATATAAAGACACCATTGAATTAAAAATTCTTTTGTTATCGAAAACTTTGTTAACTCTATGCAAAAATGATTCGTCGCATTCTGAAGGTTAAACAAAAAAATTAAAGTTCATTACGTGTAATCTAAATGTTTTCCAACCGAATGATCTATCCTTTCTCAATAAAGGAATAGAAAAAAAATGATAGAAAAAGCACTTAACCAACCAACAAGACATAAAAATAGTCTTAAACTTAATCTATAAACAAAAATTAAGCCAAACAGCTTACTCGCACCCTCTCCCAAACCTAATCAATTTTCACCAAAAAGAAATTAGGTCACCCAGCGACGCATACTTAACGACGCGCTCCTCATTGACTATCTAAATCCGAATTAGGCGTTTAGCTTACAATAGGCCCCGGATGCCATTTTCTTGCAAGCGCATCAATCCGCACAAAATGAAAGCACGAAGAATCTACATTCCCGATCCGCCCGCCACCAAGACAACACTCCCGATTACTCCACTCGAGGCAGCTCACCCCCCGCTCAACAACCCTCGATCAAAATCAGCGCATCGGGCTCGGAAAACTTTAGAAAACTCGCCGCTAGAGCAGACCATCCGATGCGGCATCGGCTCGTCTGTCTAAGCGCCGAGTGTCTGCACACCGATCTACCTGAGAGCAGCGCGCGCGTAACCCTTGCCGCGCTCGACTAGGCCCCGATCGTCGACGACTGAGCGCCGGCTTCCGCGCGGCATCTTGACCCCGTGAACCGCGCCGCCGTCGGCGCTGCTCGCATTCGGCATAGCGCAGGCCGGAGCGATAATATACAAGCGTATAAACGCGCTACCGAGCTGCTGCCCCGCTCAAGCGATGCGCATTATTTATGAGCTGTTTTCCCTCCTCGTCGTGCCTGGTATATATAGTTGCTTTAATCAAACGCCGCGAGGCGAATTTTTCATTGCGCGGTGAAAAAAGCTCTTTTTGGGACTTTTCACTCTTTCTTTCCTGGTGCAAGCGAGGAGAATCGAGGCTAGAGTTGTTTTGATGTTTTGATTGGTGTGATGCAATTCGTAGGTTCAAGCTTTGGCGAGAGCTGGGAAGTTCGGTCGCACAGTCACGAGTTTGAGTATCGTATCACTTTGAATTGTAATTGTCACCTTGTTGAAATAAAGAATAAATTTTCAGTAGTAAGTTAGATTACATAAATAGAGAATAACACAGAGTACACAAGCACTTAAGCACACGCGTTGATATCTTGTAGTTTTCGATGACTTTTCGATAGTGCGTAGAACTAGATTAATCGCGATCTACTTAAAGGGCACGACTGGCTTGAGACACTGCTATGCTGTGAGTCACCAGCAAACACGCGCGTCTTTTTCATCCGATTGTCGAATTTGATCGGTTTGTTTTGATTCTTTTAGCTTGCTTTCCTTTCGAACAAGTGCGAGCGACGCCGGTAGTCTTCCACGAATGCAAATTTAAATTTCGCGCGCCGATTTGACAGCAGTTTTGAGGGTAAAAAGTGGGGGGACACTAAATTTGGAGTTTTTAATTGGCGGCTGTAAAAATAATAGTATTTTACGATTGGCGACTCGCTAGTACTTTTAATTATTGTTAAGAGATATATAAGGGAAGATTGTAGATGACGGACAATGAATGTATACAAATTATCGTGATTACGACGAATTTGTTCTTACGTTAAGCCAAAAATGGAAACGGAAACGCATGAAGCATGTTAAGTAAATCTACATTCCTACTAGCTATATTCGCAGATATCATCATGACTAAACGAACGATGCTATTTGATAATAATGAAAATTCTCGGGAATCACAAAAATAGTTGTTGTTGATAGAACTTATTTCAAGTACTATACGATTAATGATAACACACATCATTCGCGAAACAGGATTACTCTTATCAATAGGTATGAGAACTAAAGTTGTTCAATTTCTTATCAACAAATATAATTTTTTTATAACAATTAAATTTTATAATTTTTAAGTAGATATAGAATATTTAAGTACAAGTGAATTGGAACTAAATATGGATTCTGAAGATAGATATGAAGTTCAAGCTCATATTATGAACAATGTTTTATGATGTTAAAAAGTGTAAGATTGCACATTTCATACTTTGGAAAACGGTTTAAGTGCTACTAAATATATTGAGAATAGAAAGAATAGAAACAATATTGTTGTTTAAATATTTTATTTTAATAATGTACAAAAATAAAATACAATTTATCAAAATTATTTTTGACTAACACTTAACGACTAGGTTTTTAATAACTAATTTGATTGCGTATAATTTTTACAAGATAATAACAATCAAACATTTTAAAAACGTTAAAATATAAAAAAATTTTGACTAGTATCATTTTAAATAATTTTTTCGATGCATAATTGCACTAATGAAAAAATTGAGATTAAAAATCTCATCCCGATTCTGCAGGTATTTTGTGTAAAATCCGTACATTATCTGCTGATTAGAGACTCTTGCGTAAATAATAAACTTGTACTAGAGATCATATAAATTTTAAATAAATACAACAGTATTCTAAGTCTTCTCCGTTTTTAGAGGCAGTTTCTCTAAAATTTGATATAAAATATCTTACATGGTTTTTCATTTACGCAAGATCTAAATTTTACACAATATTTTTAAGAGCACGTTAATCCTTGTAACGCGTCATAATGCTCATAATCTTATTGTACAAGAGTTTTTTTACATCTTTGGCCCAAATAAAGTCGAGGTGGTTGAATTTATCGTGGGCGACACGGAACTTCCCAATTGGATTTGGTAGCTTTGAGTACAATTTTTGAACATCCTGAAATGTACATATTAAACTTAAAACTAAATTCAGTTCATATTTTTTAACAACAAATTATTTTAGTGATTACAAACCATTGGATCTGATAGCCAATCATTGACACTGTAGTGGAGGGAAATGGGAGCTTTGATGTTTTTTAGATTGTAAGATGGGGGAGTAGCGCTGTGATATTTTCCTAAATTACCAAAAAAGCCATAATCGAATTGCCGGAAATGTCCTGCAAGTTAAATAAATGTTTATTTATCATATTCAAAAAAATTAATAATTATTTTTATAGTTTTGACAATCTAAATATTTTGACTTTACCTGATTTTATAATTTGGGCATAATGTACAAATTGATTGACGCCGGCTCCAGCTGGAACATGTGCTAGTATGGCCGGAAGCAACGACTATAAATTATAAATAAAACATTGTGATTACGGACCTTTGAGATCTATTATGATAAATGATAATAAATTTACCGTGTCAAATTGTTCCCTATTGAAACCAGTAACCAAGAAAACGAGGTTCGTACAAAGTGGCTGAATGATTGAATTTTCGCCACAAAATAGACTACTAAACTTTTTGAAAAATGTATCTGTAGGTTTGACCTCGTAAACACCAATGAAATTTGCTAAAAGCTGTAATTAGAAAAAATACCTGGATTAATATTACACACTATCATTATCAGAAAAATATCTATAGATGTGTAGATAAGTGTTGATATCAATCTTATCCTTATCAAGAAAAATCCTATCAGTTTTGCAAAATTATGCATGCGAAAATATCTAAAATCTAAATAATTATCAACGGATATAAAACTACTGAAGAAATCAAGTGTTTAATTCAGATTTCTAAAAAATGATATCAAAACGTTTATATCAAGTTTTTTAAACTTACGTTAATAGGTTGGACTATCCGTGAAAAGAACTGAAAAATGGGACTAAACATCCTCGAACAGTAAGCGACTGGTGCAAGTGAAAACATTGCGTTTATTTTATTATTGTATTCTGGGAGTTCACTCGCCATAACGAAGAATGCAGTACTTCCTTGACTATGTCCAGCGTAGAAAAGTTTTTTCCGTCCAGATGTTTTCAAAATATGATCAATCATTGCAGGTAAGTCATAAATGCCGATTTCGTGCCAACTAATAAACATAATAATTCATGTTACAATTTATACGAACTTATTTATAATAATGAATTGTTTATTGTGATTTTGGACCTAAATTTATGGACTATTATAAATAAAGCAATAAAAATTATACTTACTCAAATCCCCAATATTTCTTATTATCAACTGTCATACGCTTATGTTTGCGGGAATATCTACTACCCCTGACATTTCCTAACCAAACGTCGTAACCAGCATCAGCAAGAATGAAAGCTATAACATTTACATTTGATTATGTATTAATCAGTAAGAACAGTTTGTAAGTAATCGATTGATAATCTATTTACCGAAACCCCTTTCTGGACCGGCAATCACCCAATCCATTGAGCTGCAAAGTAGTCCATGCTGAAGAAGAACTACCGGCTTTCCGTCGGGCTTTGGATTTTTATTGTTACCCGTAATTCTGTGCAATTCGAGAATATAATCATCGCTTGTCTTGACTGTGTGAACTTCTGCATGATAACCATAAAGTTCAATGACTTCTATCTAAAAATGCAAAATTCAATGATTTTCTTAGTTAATTAAAATAATCATTGCTAAATAATGTTAAGCTTTAAAAAACATTAATTTTTAGCAAAATACATTCTCACAAGATCTTTTAAAAAAAATAGTATATAAAAAGTGCAATATCAATATGACATTTCTGTAAGGTACACATGTTACTGATTATCATAAAAACTATCTTAATAATCTTTTACTTACAGAGCTGAGATGGGCATGAGGATGATCAGCTCGCATGGCAAGCGAGAACTCGGTCAAATTCATGTCCTGCGTAAAGAGGTTCTCCAGCGCCTCCAATTCCATGGGGCTGAGTTCCATCGTTTCCGGTGACACCGAAGCCCCATCGCTTAGCCCAACGACAAAAGCGGCGCACAATCCCGCCAAAAAACACGCCAACATTTTGCTATCTCTTCTGCAACACACAAACAGATTCAACCCGACTCTCTCTGTATCTGCTCGTACCTGGCAGCGTGCCCCTTTATATACTATCCAATCTATCTGACATCTTCGGACAAGGTCGGGCGGGGCATTAATCGCTAGCTCTCTCTCTGTATGGCTCACCTCTTATCGATTAGGGCTCGCACTCTTCTCGTTCGATCGATCAATCGCGTTGATCTGATCTCGCCACACATGCATACATGCTTTAAGCTAGGTGTGTTCATCTACACACGCCCACGCGTATGGGTGTTGCCGAGGTGCGAGCGCGGATTATCACAACCGATCGGTATCTTCTTCCTTTGCCGAACCATCTTCTCTTTCTCAGCTGCGAGAATTTCGCACACTTTGTTGACAAGTGCGATAGTGAGATTAGGCCGAGATAATGTGTACGAGTACATTCCTCTTCACTTTCACATCTAGCTTGGATGGAGATCGCAAATTTGTTGAATTACGTTTTGACACGCGCAGAAAATATTTGGGCACACGTCAGTACCTGAAATAAATAAAGCTCGACCGATCGATCATTACCAGATTTAATTCCTTATCGGTGAATTTCGTATCGGATCTTCATTTTTCTTGCTGACAATTATCGGGCTTTCGTGAGAGTTTATGCGTATTACTGAAGGGCCGCAGCTATTACGAGGGGAGAAGGAAATGTACACGCGACGATAAAGGCGCTGCACAACTGCGCGATAATGACGATAATGATCGAATTCTTTATTCATGCAAAAATTTTCTATATCGAGAATTTGATTTATCGACGTATTACAAGGATTATGAGTAACAATAATTACTTTCGAAATGTAAATGTTTATCTCTGAAAATAGCCGTTATTTTAAAGGGTTATACGTTATTTTTTTTAAATTTTATGTTATTTTCCTTGATTTGACATCGCATTTATTATATTTTGCGATATTTGTGCTTAAAAAAGTTTATGTGGTAAATTGCTAGTCAAATTTGTGTTATTTATAATTTTTGTTGTTATTATCATTCAGAGTACTTTTACACTTTTGAATAAATCGTTTTATACATATTTACAATTTTTTCAACAAATTAAATTATCACAGCTATTATTTTTATGTTTAAAAAGTTCAATACAAACAGTGATTTAAATATAATTTTTGGGTTAAATGAATCGTTTCTCTTTTTAACTAATTAATTATTATATTTTGACATACGCAATAAGTATTTTGGAATACAATAAATATTTTTTTGATATTTCTCTTGTAATATACAAATTTTCAATGAAAACTGTCAATAGTTTTGAAATACGTAAATAAAAACTGCAATAATGCAATTTCTCATAAGAATGTGTGTTAAATTTCTGAAAATAAGTTTCAATTACTTCGCTTAAGTTTCCCGAAATTTTTAAAGTGACATTCTAGAAATTGTACGTTGTATCCATAAATAAACTCCCTAAATTTATCAAAGATAGCTTTTTATCCTGGAAAATAGCTATTATTTTAGAGATTTATGTTATTTTTAAATTTTTACGTTATTTTCCCAGATTTGATGTTGTTTTTGCGTTATTTTGCCATAATTACCCTTAATTAATCAGAGATTTCTTTATCTGTGAAACTAGCCGAAATTTTGTATGATTTTATTTTCTTTTTTTCACTTATTTTATGTTATGTTTTAAGATTTTTATAGTATTTCCTCAGACTTGACGCTCTCTTTTCATAATATTTTGCTATATTTGTCATATTTCCCTGGTTTGTAGTTTTTATTATTTGTGGTTTGTAAAAATATATAGTTAAATTTTAAAATTATTCTTTTTTTGGTTACAACTAATCATTAGAAACTAAAGGTAAAGGAAAATAACCAATAAAAAATACTTGAAATTTGTAGAATTTTTATTTTTTAATCCAGGGAGTTATCTGATTATAAAGAACAAAATTATTTTTCTGACTTAAAAATAAAAAGTCTAAGCATAATCTTAATATTTACTTGTTGTATGCAATTTTATTTATATTAATTATATTTATATAAATATAAACTCCGGAAATTGTTGGTATTTACCACCTGCAGAGCTTTCTTGTTTCATTAAGCATCAACTTGGGTAAACGTAATATTTTAAAGATAAAAAGTTTCGCAACTCTAAACATATAATTTGCTATCAAGTAGAATGGAGCTTAGTATCCTTATCTTGCCCAAAACTTACCACTTCGAACTATTTGTTCTGACTTAGTTTGTGTATTAAAAAATTCATGTTTCGTCATATAATTTCTACTTACAATCGTTAACGTTACAATTACTCATTCTATAATATCATCCTGATTTCGTCTTTGTAAATAAAATTAAAAACGCATAATCATCATTGATCTTCAGCTTTGTCGTTCAATAAACCAAAACAATGATATGTACATTTAAACATTTTAATTAAATTAATGATTAACTTTTTGTATGTAAGTTTTATAAACTTCAATTGCGCAAAACATTTTTTTTTTAACTTTTAATATTTTGTTTTAATATTTCATACGGGTTTAGATTATATTTTCATTACAATACAGATTACAATAATTGCTAATTTGTATTTCAGACATGAGTAATCTTCGCTCATGGTAAAGGAGAGAAATTTAATAATAATTAAAAAAAAAGTTTTAATTGATTGTACAAAAAGTTGTGTTTTCATACAACCTTTACAAAAAAAAAGTTTTTTGACTATTATATTTTACTTCTCATTAAACTTCTTTACTTAAATAACAAAAATTAATCTTATTTATGAAAATAAAATTACTAATAAATTTTAAAAAATTAAAATTTTTATGTTTGATGAAATATTATTAAAATATTAACTTTGAAAATTTTAATTTTTCAAATTTTATTAGTAATTTTAATTTAAAAATCCGAATTATTTTTTATTTAAAGTAAACAAATTTTATATCATGCAGAATATTTATTAATTTTTTTTTTAATTTTCATCCTTAACTTTTTTTAAACATATGTTACTAAATAACACTTTAAAAAATTGAATTATTAATGAGAAAGTTTTTTTTTTAATTTTCATAATTCTACTCCAGAGAGTCAATGAAGACAACGATAAAACACTAATTCTATTAAAAAATTGTTGTCCTATTCATGAAAAGTCACAATAAGTGCATTTTGGTGTAAATGTATAAGACAAGAAGTAATAAAAGTGATTTATAATATAAAATAATTTTGACTTTGCTAACAAGTATAAAGTCTATTTTATTTTTTAATTGTTGATAATGACAAATGGTGTACTTCTTCGCAGATGGTGTTTCGCTAACCTAGAGGTCACTCCGGCCTCTAGGACATCTATACAAATTCACTAATATTTTAAAATTAAAAAATAT
>JAPYZA010001636.1:0-17490 GCA_030522685.1 Eupelmus azureus
CTAGAAAGATCGCGAGCGAGAGAAAGATTATCCGAAGGTTTGAAGTCAAAAAGTGGGAGTGGAACAGGCAGGGGAGTAGGGATACGGAGGCCCCCGAGAGCCCGTAATAATAGAACGACCAAGAAAACGAATAACCGATTTCAGAAGCGAGACCAAGAGAGAGAGAGAGCATATACACACGTGCACGCACACAACCAGGCTTAGCTAGCTATACATGCCCAGAAAGCGAAGGAGAGCGAGTGATACAGCAAAGAAAAAGGAAAGAGCAGCGTGCGGCGGCAGCAGCAGCAGCAGCGAGCGAGAAAGAAGCTTTTATCCGCATCGAGGAGGGGAGCAGCAGCGCGCGCGCGCGCTCGAGAAAAGGAAAGAGACAGATCGTCAGGAGGTGGTTAAACTGGTTTCGCGCTGGAGAGCGCACGTGTGTATGTGTGTGTGTACGTGTGAGTGCGTACAAGTCCGTGTGCATTTCCCTCTCCAGCGAGCGGTGCTGTACCACTTCGCGCGAGCGAGGGGAGAGACCTCTCTTTGTCCTAGGCCACGGGCGCGTGCGTTGCTCGCGCTCGCGCGCGTCAAATGAGCGCGAGCGAGATGGAGAGAAAACGCAGGCGAAAGTCTGTGTGTGTGAGTGTGTGGTAGTAGGGACCGTTGCGAGAGTGTCGATGCGTGTGGAGGCGGGTCGTTGGTCCGGTCTTTTCCCTCTCTGTCCCTCTAGCTCGTTCTCTCTTTCTGCGCCTACTCGGCTTGTTTTTCTTTTGGCTCTTCTTCTCTCCCTTCTTCGTTGGTTCGTTTTTTCTCTCTGCCTCTCTCACTCTCTTGAGCTCTCGTTTCTCCGCGCTCGGTTTCGATATTACTCCTGCTCGTTTTTTCGATACCTTTTCTAGCTACTAGCTCGACCCCTTGCTTCGGTTCTGTTTTGTTTCTGGCTTTTAGATTTGATTTTGGATGATGTGGGTCGGATGGGTGTGTGTTGATGAAAAGGTACTTGACGACAATTTTAAACGAGAGAGAGAAAATGTAGACAAATTATATGCAATCACGACTTTTTCTACTTAAAAATAATAAGTAGAAAAGGTCATTTAAGTGATAACAGACAACGAAGGTATATATATTAATAACTTTTTTTATTTTCAAAATAACATTATGTAATACAGTCGTTCTTCTAAAACTACAAGGAAATACAAACATTTGATACTATAAAATTAAGTTTTATAATTATGAAATGTATTCCATTCACGATATACGCATGACTTTATGGAAGTAATACTCTTACACAGCAGATATAAATACTTATTTAACTTAAATTTTAAAATATTTATACAATTAATTCATAAGTAAATTATAGTTTATTTTTTTTAAATAATTGCCATATTTTTTAAGTATTGCCCGAATTTATTTAACCTAATAACTTCGACTATTTATTCTACCCTATCCATATACTCTGCTACACCATTCGACATCCCCGCATCTTTGACAGATTAGAATCACAACTCGCCAAGCCCGAACAATAAGCACACCAACGCGGCTCGTTCCATGAACTTGAACCTCTCGAACCATCTCCCGCGCGCATCGCTCGCGGCTATAGAGCGAACGGCGATTTTGCTCCTCGACCGGCCCCGCGCACAGCCTCGAGGCTGCTGCACGGGGGAGAAGGGACAGTAGCCTTTTGCAATCAGTTATGGATGAACGGTAGCCCGCGGAGGGCCGCGGCAAGAAAAGCGAGACGTCGGGGGGAGGGGGAGAGAAAAAAAGCGAGCACAGCGGGAAGCGCGAGGCTGCATCCGAGAGGCTATTGCACCCATGGTAAATACTAAATCGCGCGGCAAGCACTAATTTCGAGTAGTTCGTGCCGGCTGCCGAGCTTTCTTGCCTTATTCGTATATACATTGAACCAACTTTGGTTGCTGCGTCGGGCTCTCTCGCTCGAACGTAATAAAATGGACCCGGCGCTGTGGAAAACGTTTGCGTGCGCCGGTAACTGTTTTTCTGACGTTTCTCTCTCTCTCTCTCTCTCTCTCTCTCTCTCTCTCTCTCTCTCTCTCTCTCTCTCGCTGCTCGAGCTCGTAGTGTGTAACGTGCAATTTGCCGGAAGGGTAATGTCTGTGCTTTGAAATAAAGATTTTTAGTAGCAGCGATTCCTGCAAATTTATGCGTCCCTGAATAGAAGAATCGTGGAGCCTTTAGAAAAAAAAAGATTAATTTGTGGAATGACAGGATTTTTAATTAGTAAGCCCGTAGCGCCTACTTAATAATAAAATTTTATTCATTTAAATGAGATAAAATTCAAGAGAGCTTTTTTTGGGCTAAGAAAAGAAGGAACTACTGCAGGAACTATAAATAATTATTTCTATATAAAAAAGCACAGTACATTTGTTTTGGATGCATTTTTTTCTACGCATACATAATGTAAGCAAATTTCACTCAGCGTGAAAAATCTCATCTTCACCCTATGCTAACCACAAGTCTCGTTAATTTACATATACACCAGAGAACCGACTCTTATGCGTCTCGCTTGGAGTGTGAGCGCGCTCGCACGATTAATGACTCTGCTCTCGTCTGATCAAAATTGCGGTCCGCAACGCAGATTTAATAAATATTTATCGCACCTCATACTTTTTATTTAAGAACAACCGAGCGTGTAAACTCGCACGTGGACCACTCAGTTATATTTTATTTCTCGTCTGTCTACATATAACAATGCTCATCATCCCCGAACCACTTGACAAGTGACTTTCTCAGGTGGTAACCGCGCGTGCTTCAACAAAGCTCACCGACGAGCGTGGAAAAAAAGAGAGAAGAGTAAAAGGGGTCATTCGTATACATCATCTCAATTGCGCCACTTCACCGCTAGATTGAATATATTTAACAAACGCATGAAAAATTTTCCCAAATTATACCGAATCCCCATCTGCATATCAAAGCGAGGTGGGATCTTTCTCATCTCTGTATACGTATAATTTCCTAGCGCGCGCGTGACTATTATGCTCTAGCCACCACGAAATTTCCATAAGAAGAAGACGAAGCGCACTTCCCGCTGGGACAGCAGCTTCTCAATGCCTCGCGTTTGATCGTTCGGCAAAACACGTACCCTTGCGCGAAAAAAAAGAGGAGGGGGCCCAGAAAAATACGAAACTGAACTCGATACCGCGCGCCGTGTCATATATACCTGCAAGCGAGAAGGAGGACGCGTATACCTGAGCGAGAGAGGTCCTCAGAAAGGATTCGTGCCCGTGACTGCGTTAGATGGGATATCTTGTCATGCCGATACAAGCCCCCGCTCCCGCCGAAAAAAAAGGAGATAATAATAGAAGAAGCGCGCGAGAGGACGATGAGAGGAGCTCCCTGGGACGCGCGTGTATATATATGGATAAATAATGGCCGAGGTTAGGTTCTGCGTTAGGAGATTCTCGCAACTTTGAGGATGACGCTGGTTCTAGCGCTCTGCTCTTTCTCTCCTTCTCTGCTGCTATATCCTCGCGTGGACTCGTCTTCCTTTATTCCGCGCTATCTCTCCCTCGCCGACGCTTTCAAGGATAACTACTAAATACAGGATGCGCGAGTGGAGAGCGGAGGCGCTCTTGGAACGATAGATCCATCCCCGGCCGCGCGCAACCGTTTCTGCCGTTTCGTCTCGGATACGGCCGGGAGTTTCGTGTAGGATGGGTTGGTTGGAGTTGTGTGTGCGTGATGTATTTTCTTTTTTCTAATTATATTGTTTTGAGGAATATTGTTTTTGTTCGTGATTGATACTTTAGTTTTTCTTTTGTACATAATGAACATTATTACTTTTTATTTTGGCTCATTAAATTATTACTGAAACTTTTCTTTAAAATAGTGTGATTTTTATTTGATTTCATAAAATTAAAAAAAGGTATTTGTGACTTTATTAACTTACAAAATTAAGCTAAAAATTTGAATCAAGTTTACGTCAATTTATAAAAAGGATATTGATACAACGGATTCTACTACCGAGAATGTCGATAGTTACCCAACTGAAGGTGACCGTGACTTTTTTCTTTTTGTTGCAGCTAATATTTAGGGTGTAAGAGTACAGCAGACTGACAAAACATTACTAAGAAACACTTGAGATAACGGGACATGTTTTGTCCTTGGTTCGATCATAAGAAAACATAACTGGCCCGATGCGCAAAAATGATTCACAAAAATTTTAGTCCCTTAACTTACATTTTTTGTATTTCATTACGCAGAACTAACTGAAGTAGCGGAATTGAAAGGTACGTTAGAAAGATGTAATTTAGTGGAATTGATGACTAAAACTTGGGATTTTCCACAACTGACGTATCCTGTGAAATTTCGTGTTTACTGGAGCAGCATTCCTTTAAAACAATATGAAATAAAAACATCTAGAAGATTGTAAGATGGTGTTTGTATAGAATATATTAACATAGTGCAGTAATTTTAATATTAGGAAATGTGAGACCATGTATGATTAAATATAGGTTAGTGATAATAGCTTACTATGGATTTACGTTTGATGAACGGAATTTATTAGTATCTAAATGTTCAAAATAGCGTCTTTTTTAGACATTGATATAATATTCAATTTTAAACTTATCTAGTGAATCATTTATTTAGTATTTGGATAGCAAATTTTAGCTAGTTTTAGCTTTGATATAGCTCTTCTTTTTAGTAATTGCTTTAATGTTATTGTAATAAAAAGGAAATAAATTTTATAAATAGATACAAATATGTTATTTATAATCAACGACTTTATCACATATTCTATAAATTATGTACACATATTTGATTCATTGTTAAAATTTTTTTTTAAATCTAATAATATTTATTTTATTAAAATAAAAAATAAATTTTATATTTGTAGATATAATACAGATTAGCAATAACAGAAATTTTTAATCCTAATGTCGGAAAATTGTAAACTATTGGTTTCATCAACTTAAAGCTAAAACTCTTTACAAAAAAAACTTCTCTCAAAAATAAGTATTAAATTCTTATTACGTTGACATAAAAATTGAGTTTCCAGAATTAGCAAAATTATAATATTTGAGTAATGAAAAATTTTCTTCTTCAGTATTTCCGCCTCCGCTCGCTTCTTTCTCTCTCTCTCTCTCTCTCTCTCTCTCCCTCTCTCTCTCTCTCTCTCTCTCTCTCTCTCTCTCTCTCTCTCTCTCTCTCTCTTTCCCTCTCTCTCTGCTCTCTCTCTCTCTCTCTCTCTCTCTCTCTTTCCCTCTCTCTCTGCCTCTGCCCTCAAAACGTGACTCGACGAAAGAACCAGGTTTTGTTTTGACAAATCCCCGTGTGGATGTGCCCCGCTGTGCTTGTCTTCGTGCAACCAGATCGCGTTTGTGTGCGAGACAGGGGGGACGCAACCCATAAGCGGCTGAGTCGAGTAGAGGGGTACACATAAGGTTCAACTTGCTGCTCGTTTTGTGCTTGTTCCTTTTTTTTACTTTTCAAACTCTCTCTCTCTCTCTCATACACACGCACACACACACAACCTCTCTCTCTTCTTTCTCTATTTCTTTTTCTTCTTTGGACTCTTCTCGCTTATCCCATCTCCCGCATTGGTTTGATGTAAACACGAGTGGCTGATAGCTGTAGGGCCCAGCGCATAAGTCTTTTCTCTCGGTTTCTCTCTATACTTTGTACTTTCTCTCTTTACACAAGAAACAAACTGCAGGAAATTATAGAGAACCAACGGCAGAAGTAGCAACTAAAACGTTTAGATAGTACAGTCAAAGAGAGTGACAGAAACAATGGGGAAAGAGAGAGAGGGAGAATGTTTCGAAAGATTCATTGAAGCAAACCGGGCCTTAGCTGTATGTACATGTACGCAAAAGAGAAAGAGCGAGAGAGAAGCTGGGAGAAAAGTGAGGGATAGAGCGAGAGGAGTTAAACGAGCAACGAGAGAGCGAGAGAAAAGGTAAAACACGAGGGAGGCAAAGTGCAGCTGAACTCCAGTGGCGTAGGGCCCCGTCCTCGCAACGAAGTCAGCGAGCGCGAGCGGGAAAAAGATAAAGAGAGACGGACGAACGACAACGCTACTTACATTAGATCTGTTTTTCTCCCTTCCTCTATCCTTCTCTTTCTCCCACTCTCTCCCTCTCTCTCTCTCTTTCTCTGCGCGACTGTAGAAGCGAGAGAGAAGCCTCCCCTCTACAGCTCGCTTTATTTTCTTCCTCTTCTTTTTTCTCTCTTTCTCTCACTCGCTCCCGTCTTCTTCTTCTCTCCGTCTCCCTTGCGTCATCCTTCTCTCTCTCTCTCTCTCGCGAAACCTGATCCACGGAGGATAATTATCGTGCTACGTCGAGCCAGCCCAAAGTCGTATCTCCTCGATCGCTGGAAGATAAGGGCAGAGGCTTTACACCTCAACTCTCTTTCTTTCTCTCCCTCTCTTTTCCCTCTCTTTCTACCTTGGATGACGACCATAAGCAGTTTTTTACACGCTTGTCCTTCTCACTCCTTTTTTCACTCCCGGCCTCTTAATTCTTTTTCTCCTTATTTTTGCTTCTTATTATTGCTTCTTATTATATTTGCTCATCCTCGTGATTTCGCAGTGTTAAAGCGTAATTTTTCGGACGGAAATTAATATGATCGTTGCATTTTAGACTTTTATTTCTTGTATTATAAAGATAAGGAGTATAAATCTTTTCTTTCTCTAAAGTTGTTGCAAGACTGCGTGTCATTTGGAAGTCGTTAATCACCTCCTTTTTGTTCTTGTCACAATTTTCATCTCTTTTCCACGTCATTGTCGAGTTCCTCTTATTTCATTTTTTCTTTTTTTTTAGTCCTGGACGTCCAGAGGCTTTTGAGGTTAAAATTGGTTAAGGGAGTTGGTTCCAAGAAGAAGAAGGAGTAAATCAACGTAAAAAGTCAATAAAGCGAGAAACAACATTTACTCCTTATTATTCACGGAGGTTGCTGCTGGACTTTAGCGCGCTCGCGGTAGCCAGAGGCACGGTAGCTCGGGTAATTTTTTACTGCACCAGGGGGAGGGGGCAGCAAAAAAAGGGATCGGAGAAAGAAAGAAGAGATGAAGAAAGCACCATTCTCTGGACCGCGAAAGCACATTGTAAGTCCTCGGTTTCTCCGTCAAGCTCACTTGTTACTGAGTTAAGTTTTTATAAAATTATGATCTCCTTTTTAATTTTGTGGTTTTTGATCTTATTTTAGATTGAAAATTTATTTTATAGTTGAAGTTTTATATTTTTTCTAATAATTGATGATTGACAAATAAATCAAATTTTTATTTTTTATTTTTAATATCACCTGTTTATATTTAACCATGTTAATTTGAAATTAGTACGAAAATCAAAATACATTTTCAAAATTCAAAATTGTTATTAATTAGCTTTAAAACTTGTTAATCATTTTTTTAATATAATGATTTATTAAATAAAGCACATCATGTATCAAAAGTCATAAGTTATTAACTAGTATTTCGATTACTTTTTACTATTGTACTGCAGCCAACAAAAAAGAATTATTGGATTAGTACTTTGAAAGTCAACAGAACAACTTTCTATATACAATCCCTTTTTGTACTCCTCAGCAAATAAACCCACAAGCTATATCCCTAGAGAGAGTATGAAAGGGAAAGAAACCAAGATAAAAAGCTGTGTAGACCATTTACACACTTTTACCGTGGACTGAATAGGTCAGCCGCTGTTGGAGTTGGCGCATTCTGTCTTCTGTGTAAGTCAAAGACTCAATAGGCTGGGTCATTTACGGCCGGATTGGACAAATGCGAGGGTCTTCAAAAGCTTTCACTGTGGGGCCCAACGGTTTGTCCGGTTTAAATTGGGTCACACCCGTGCGGAGGTCGATTGTTTTTGTCACTTCGCTTGCCTCTGCTCTTTCATACTGTTATTCTTTTTATGCCTTCTTTCTAGTGTGTTTTAATGTTTCAATAGCTGTATGGAGTTAATCACAGTACAGGTCTAATTCGAGTATTACCAAATAAATAACTACTGAAATAAAATAATTTTTATTCACGATATTCAAACCTTAATTGCACTTATAAACAATTCATTTATTTTGTAATCAAAATTAAAGTACATTAATTTGTCAATCACAAAATAAAATACTGAACCTCTCGCTTTTACTAATTACAGAAAAATTATTATTAGAAACAAAATAAAGTCTGTAGTTTCCTACCACAACCACAATTACTTAATTTTAATTCTGCGAAACAATAAAACTGCGAGCCCGCTTATCTAAACGTTTCCACAAAATTAAGTTGTATTCTCGATTTCAACGTTTCCATCATCATTCTCAATGTTGTTTTTACTCTTTGCTCTTTCTACTTGACGACGGATGACCGTTGCAGTAGGCTACTACGAGCAAGATCATTTCGTCTTCCTCCTTTTTTCCCAGCCCCCCACTCCTTTCCTCATACGCACACGTACGCACTCCTATATACGTCTCCCGTCTTCTTTTTCCACTCCCTTTACACACAGCGCTCACAGAAGATATCATTTTTTTCCATCTCTTTTTTCTCCCTTTTTATTTTCGGTGCACCATAGAGCGAGATAGTAAGCGAGCGAGCGAGAGCGAGAGAGATAGGGAGAGAGAAAGGGAGAGGCGTCATTATGAAAATGATACTGTACCTGTATACGGCCGAAGGGACAGAGACCGCAGACCATGGCAATTACGCGTAATGAAACGCCCGGGTCCATCGACGGACGGCGGCGACGACGATGACAACGATGACGACGACCGGCCACTCGAAGCGTATATACACCAAGACAGTCGGAGAGAGAGAGAGGACGGAAAAAAGAACGAGACGGCGCGAGAGAGGGAAAAAGGGAGAGAACGAAGAAAAACTTGGCCGAGCGAGAGAAGGGTCAGAGCGGCAATTGGCGACATTCGTATAAACGTCGTCGGATTGAAGCGCCCGGTGTAAAGTGCAGCTCGGCGGTGCGCGTCCCGAGGAAAAGGGATAGCGTGTAAATAAGCCGTAAAAATTTGCGAGTCCCTCCTGCCTGAAATGGAAATTATATTTATGACGCTGCGGTGGCGAGAAAAAGAGGAAGGGGGGCAGCCTTTTTATAAAGCCTCTCCGCCGCGCGGCAGTAGCTCGATTCTCCGAAGCGATTCTATAATGATGTCTAACGGCGAGGTGCTGCTCTCTTCTCCTTTTTGCCTCCGATACACCAATGATCCCTACCTCCTCTCTTCTCTCTTGCTCCCGACGTTCTTTATATTTCTGGATCTTTTATGCGAGTGAATTTGCTTCGCTCCGCGGGTATATACACGTGCGCGAGCTCGCGTACTGTATACGAGGCAGATACGAGCCCTCGCTACCTTATTACATGCCTTTGAAGCCTTCTCTCTCTCTCTATCTCGTGGTTCGAGGTTCTGTTATTATAGGTAATAATGGGCTTGGCGGGTATTTATTCGCCGCGACGGTAAGCGATAATACAATTATATCATTTTACTATTAAAGCGACGTCAGGGAGAGCCTTTTGCCGGGTGTAAAATTAATTAGCCGAGCTCAGACCGCATGATTTTTTATCGATTTTCTTTGAGGGATTTTTTCGAGGCGGGATGAATGGCGGATAAGTCGGGACGATATTAACGCAGTCTTTTCAGAGGCCAATTGGTTCTCGTAAGAGAATTTAGTCCGTTTAATATGCATCTTGATTCTTAGAAAGTATCAGAGACGTTTAGATTTTGATATGAAAAAAATCTAATTATCCTTAACAATTTAATACAAAATTCTTTTTCCTCTTATTTTCAGTACCATCTTCCAAAAGTCCCTTGCATCCCCAATACCCGCATTTATCCCATCTCCACTACGCTCTTCCCAACCTTGCATTATTCACATTATTCTCAAGGCCCAAGTCGTCGATACGCTCGCTGAAATGCAAAAATATCCTTCTTAGCATAGGAACGATCCATAACAAGCGAGCATGACGCCGTTGTCTATCGCGACTCCTCGCACCTGCATATACATTCGGCCACAGCCGAGAAAAGCTACAGACCCTTGCTCGCGATAAGAATAACGCTAAGCCCTCGCGGCATTCAAGCCCGAGAGCTTTTTGAAGCAAATACAAGGAGAACGTGCCCGGAGAGAATAAGCGAGCGTTGTAACCGAAGTTTTCGGGATAGTACTTGCGTCCCCGTGGGTTGGAGGTGTTTGGTCTTTTGTTTGACATGAATCATCGATGCGGAGCGGCAAGTTTTCTAGTGAGACAGCGGTGTTGTAGGTAGGTACAGTGGGTTTACATAGATGACATCATGTTGAAAAGTGTGTATTTTTAACGGGATTCCTGTCAGTTTGAGATAATCCAGGGAGATTTATTCATTGAGTATAAAGTGTTACGTGAACGAACTGGATGATATCTCTGATGCATGTTCTACACGGAAATAAAATGGTAGATACGAGCTAGACGCTGAAAACTACTTCATATTTTTACTTATCCAACATATCTATCAGGAATAAGCAATCTCTTACATTGTAGTGCCGTGTAATTTATCCACTCCACTTGAGAATAACATTGCAAGCACACAAATAGCGAACAATGAATTCATATACCGATTATTACCCGAACGAAAAAACGACTATCTTATCAAACCGAAACTACAATTTTCCACATTAACCGTACACGTGAGTCACGCTTCTGAAATAGCTAATCGCAACTGACTCACTCAGCAAACCAATGCACCTCTGCCGCTCGCCCAGCCAACCGAGACCCTCACATGTCGAAAGCCTCAGCCGCCTCTAATGCTTATCAATTAAGCCTTTTACAAAATCTCCTCGATGCTCCTCTGCTCCTCCCACCTTAACAACCACCGCGCAACGCGGAAGAAACGGCCGCTGCACTCCGTGAAACGAAGGGCTTCGCGGTATATTGTCCCTCTCTCTCTCTTCGCTAAACGCATGACTCACCCACATCGCAGCGACCTGCAGTCGTAAAATCGTCAGAGGCGGACACCGGTTAACTACTCCGCGTTCTCGTTCCGTTTGATCTTTCGGCAAGCCTGACGCGTGTACACATACCTGCGATATAGCCGGGCTCGCTTGTCAATCGGTCGCGCGCGTCGTTATCGCGGCGAGCGCATGCGACATTATCTGGCCGAGTGTATGTATAAGTGGCACTTGAGCCAACTGCGACGATAGCATAATGGCCGGAGAGTTTATACTAGTCGGCGGCGGCCGGCTTAATTTAGAATCCGGTAGCGCACGCGCGGGCTCACGTACGCGTACGTGTTTCGTGGACGGCGAGTTAATCTAGGGAAAATTGGACGGGCTGGCTGTATGATTTTCAGGAGTGATTGTTGTGGCTTTGGGGTGTGTTTTTTTGCCTTCTTGCAATTTCGATTTTGTGAAAAGTGCACGTGGGTGTCGTAAGAAGCTGGGTAATCGATTTAGAACGTTATTTTCGGATAAATTTTGTAAGCGTATTAAGGAATTGATATCAGACGTACTAAAACTCTCGAACCAAAATAATCTCGTACATAAACTCATCACCTCGCATTATCATTAAGTAAATCTCGATACCTCATCTCCGCGTTCACCAGCTCTTAAACAGCGAAAACCATTATCCAGTCAATTATTCACATCGCTACTCCTACACCGCCTCTAAAAAAAATTACACTGCGCGAGCTTCCAAATCCCGTCGACATATTACTGCGGCCCGCCGAGTGACAGCTCCTATAAAACAAATGAGATTTACTCGTGGCCTATTCGAAACGCTTCGTTTCTCCTCCGTCGACTAACCGCCTCAAAAGCTAAGTCGTTTAGAAAAAGAAACTGTTGCTTTCCGCGCCGCGCGTGTATACATATGCACGAGCCGCACGCCCGGGACACATGGCCGAGGCGCGCTCTGACCCAGATTTAAAGTGGTTGATAATTACGGCAGTGTTGTCAGCGTGCGACGGCAAATCCGAGCGACGAGGAAAAAGATGGCTCTCGGCTGGGGGATAGGAGAAAAAAAAGGAAACAACAGCGCGCCGAGGGAGAAAAATAAAGGAACGAGAGAGGCGCGCTTTTTCGAAAGCTTCGCCTCTAAATCTGGAAGCGAGAGCTGCCAGTGGCGTCGCGGCCATGTGCGCGACGCGGGGATTATGGAAAGCGACGCATGGGGTCGGGACTATTGTAATGTTTGTAGGTCAAACAAACAGCTTGCGACGCGGACAGGTTTTTGCCTCGATGTGCTATTTTTGTCGGGGTGGTTGCTTCGGTTATGTATGTGAGTTGGGGAATGGTATGCGAGAGATATGATGTAATGAGTGTAACAACGTTTCTGGATTTTATGAGTAATAAGATCGTTAAATAATATAGCGTTCATTAAAGCTGACAATTTTCAATTGATTAAAGGCTTGAAATAACTATCGATCAAATTACCACTCGACATAAATTATTTCTCGATACTCATATAATAAGACGTGCAAGAAAATACCATCACAAATCTCATAAATGTATCACCATTCAATTTGCCAACTACGCATTCGATAAATCCAGATGTTCCTCACAACACAGACTTACAAGATCAATAAATCGGCAGCGACCAAAGCAAGACAGTAATACAAAAACGTGCTCGCTTACAACACCTCGCGACAGCATTAATAGCACATTTCGATCGGCACTCTACATATCGATTAACTTCGCGTTCACGCAGATTTTCTATTAGCGACTTAACGACGCTATCAGCTTGACTTCCGCGTTATTACAGCGACTCCTTTACGAAGCCAACGTGCCGCACGCGCGTTCGTCGCTTTATAATCGACCACGGCACGGTCTCGCTCCGCGATAATTGGACTTATAAAGCCGTCGTAGACTTTCTTCTCTCTCTCTCTTTCTCTCACGCGCTTCTGGCTTTTTGCTTGCCCGCGGAAAAAGCAGAAAATCCCTCAAAGCGAGCCTCGCCGGTGATTATATTCGAGGTTGCGAGCGCGCCCTCTCCAATTAGCGGTGTAATTAATAAATATTTTACTTGCGCTCAGGCGCGCGAGATCCTCGCGCGCAGCCCCGAGAGATGTAAACACTCGAATTATCGTTTCTCGTTAGCGCCCCAGTCGCGCGCCGTTCGATCCTTCCTTTCTTTCTTTCTTCTTTTTGCTGCCGCTCGCCCCGAGGTCCTTACGAGAGTTTCCCCTTGGTGCCCCCTTCTTCTTGGATGCCGTGTCGCGTTGAACTTGCGGTTTGAAAAGTCTCGCTGCGAGGGCCTGCTCTTTGAGGTTGCGTGGCATTAAAGGGAAAAGCTCGTTGAGGAGGCGTGAAAGAGCCTGGTCTCTGCGTTATACGAGGATTTTTAAATTCAGAAAAGGAAATGTGTTTTCGAAACGATTGGCGAATAAAGGAAATTAATGTAGTTGTAAAAGCGCACGCGACGCAATAAAGCAAATTCGAAATCCGAAAGAAGTGGGTCCCGATATTATTCAACGACATATACACAAAGGAACGAAAAATACGCCGTTAAAATCGTTTATTTTCGCGAGCGCAAAAAACAAAACTGCACCGTCACCGCAACAAAGTGACTAATCGGTAAGCGAGCGCGAGATCAGCGACGCAGAAAACTCGATGGACGCGCAGAAAATACTTTCGCCTCTCGAGGAAAAAAAGCCAGCCTCTCTTACAAACAGTTGCAGCATTTATAGGTCGCGCATCGATATTGCTCAACGGTCCGCATCCGGGCCAAGCGTTTTGTCATCTCGCACGTGTAGCCATCCGATTTTTCAGTCGGCGCCCGATGATTCACGCCCCCGTAGACATCCAAGTTCGCGGAGACAGGCGCGAGATGAAGATAAGCCGGCGTTGAGAAAAACAGACTCTCCTCTCGCTCTCTTTTATCCTTTCTCCCGCGTGTGTATATACATGAAAACTCGTCGCTCTTTCCTTTCTCCGTCAGCTTCGCCTTAACGCGTGTATATCTATATAGAGAGAGCGCCGGGTGACTAGTGACATAATTACGCGGTCGCAGCGTTGTGCTGCGCCGCTCGGCTCTGTAGTCATTCGTCATCGCGCGCTCTTTCCTTTTTCCTCCTTTTGTCATTGTTTTCTCGCTCTTTTGCCCTCCCCCGTCGGCTTGTTCCTTTCTCTTTTTCACTCTTACTCACCTGCGCCGAGGCAGCCGAGCGAGCGAGCGCCTAGCGACAGGCCGTTATATGGCTAGTTGCTCTCGCGTAAAACGCTTATCGTGCCGGCTCTTCTAATTTATCTCGATTAGGAACGCTCGTGAGCGGTAATTAGTTTTATGGGAGAGTATATGGATGCGTGGATGAGAGATTGGGATGTGGCGGTTATTTAATTTAAGGGCGAAGAGTTGAGGTGAATTTTTTTCGCGTGGATTCTGTTAACGAGTTATACTTATTTGTTGGTCTTTATTATGAAACAGTATACAATGAGCTACATGTTTGATAACTAAGCGAGTATAATTACTGAATGAATGTGAAAAATGTTCGTAGCATCATATAGTTCTGCTTTTATATACTGTATATCTTTGTCTGCGCTATCAAATTTTTAATCACCTTTTTAAATCATTAATAATGCATCACAAAATAACAAAAAATATTCAACAGAATTTGTTCAAAGCTCCAGAAAGTCAAGCAAAAGCAGTCTATGCATCCCTTCCGCAAACAATCAGCATCCGCATCATCGACGTGAGAAACCAGAAACTATTATAATCAGCCGTGCGAATTTGCATCGTATAGGCAAGCGCACCTCTACTCAACCAAGCAATACTTTTCATTCACAAAGCAAGGGGTCAATGCCCGCTCACTGCCAGCAACCTGTGAGAATACACGCACGCTGAATGGGCAGAAATCAGCGAAAAACGAAAACGTATAAAAGTCGCGAGAGCTCGACAGGCTAGCTTTCCCGCTCTCTCACCTGAACGAACGCTCGGTCTACAAACATTCACCATCGTCTATACGACCCCCTTTCGCGTCACCAGCATCAAGAGTGAAAAAAGAAGAAAAATAAATAAAGCGGCGAACTGCCCCCTCCGTAACTGACCTCGTAACTCGCTCTCTCTGGGGGTTGAAACACAAGCGGTGTAATCTCTCCCACAGTGAGCCCGCTCGCGCAATTGAATAGCTGCCTGTTCCTGTTCCGCGTCCGCGCAAAAACGCGTTTTTCCCGTCTCTCCTCTCTTTTCGCGCGTGCATATCACCCATAGGCCGGAGAAAAATCTGCATATCAATGCGCAGCGCTCATAATAGCGTCGGAGCGTCTGCAGGTGTAGCCACCCCGTTCGGCTGTAAAAGAGAACAAACCGGGGCAAGTGTGCCGGGGCCCTCGGCCGCACCCCACGTCCAAAGAGACGGTTACAGCGTATATACAGCGATTTTTCTCTCCGTCGCTCCTTCGGAAGAGAGAGAGGGAGAAGCTTTATTATCGCTCGATGCGGCGAAGGGGGACACGCACAGGTAAGAGTGTACGTAAGTGTGCGTTCGAAGGCGAGGGGGAGAAGCAGCATGGGAATCTCACAGGTGCACGCTTTTCTAGATGAGAGTGAGTGAGGAAGAAAAAAGGAGGGTAGCCGCGAGAGATGATGATTATTGCCCGAGAGCCAACGTACCCTGGCACCGAGAGTAGCGATTATGCAGGGGTGGCTGTGTTGGTGTGCGCCGCGACATTAAAACGCGATATGTATAGATATACATATGTGTGAGCGGAGGAACCGTGAAACTCGGCTCTTTCGCTCTCTGTCGATGGAAAAAACGGGGGAGATAGAGCGTATAGGTATGTATATAGGAGCGCATCCGTACGTTAGAGGTGATGACACTGCTCGACGCTCGCGCTGCGCACGTGCATGGGAATCCGATACGCAGCCAGAGAGAGAGCGAAGGGGGACAGATGGGTCAAGAGTGTGCCTGCGCCTCTGTGTAGGTATATACCCGCCACCACCGCGCCATCAAAGTCCCACGGGGTTAAGAGGATCGCTGAGTGTCCCTTTGGGTGCTGCTGCTGCGCCATGCGTATATATATATATATATATTCAATCGTCCGCCAGCGCGAGAACGCGTAATCCCTCACGATTCATCGATACGCGTCAAGCGTTTACGAGCTCTCCTTTCTCTCTGTACCTTCGCTTTTTTCCAGCACCCTTCTTTTTTCGAGAGGGGGGAGGTTGTCTCTCGCTTATGCCTTGAAAAGTTTTTGTGGAGGTGGCGCATTATTATGGGGGCAGGTAGAGCGGACAGGTGTTGCTTTCGAGGTGTGTTCCCCCTTTTTTGCGTCGCACTTTTGGGATTTCCATTTTATCGGATTTGAGCGGTTTCCATGCGTTAATTTGTGAGGATTTGCATTTGAATGGGGAAAAATATTGAGCAGGGGTTTGTTATATTTTTTTGTTTTATTGATTGCTTGTTATATATTAAATAAGTATATTTTATACCAAATAAAAAATACTGTTCCTTACTGAAAAAATTTATTATTAATGTAGATATAAAAAAAGGTTAGATCAGTTGTGAAAAATATCTTAATAATCTTAATAGTCTTAAAAATCATATTGTCAATGTTTCTATTGCAATTTCGTTTAAATTATTACACATCTATTAATAAAAATGTGATTTATTAAATTTATTACATTATAAATTCGAAAAAAAAAATATTAAAATTCAATAATATAATTTACTTTTATAATTATATAAATATATACAAAAAAAAAAAACAAGATCGATAACATGCTAATTGATTTTTTTCACTCTCAATAATCTACCGCAAAACTGAATCTGCGCAACCGTCATTAGAACGACGATCCCCTTTCCATTATAATTCAGGTAAAAAAAAATCGCACCGTCAATAATCGGCACTGTCAGACGATCCGACCATATATCTACTTTCAGCAGCCGATAGGAAGCTTCCTACTCATGCACAGCGCTGTATAAATTTCTCGAAAGCGCGACTGGGACGTAAATCGATCAGACGCTGCTGCCTCTCGATGTGTATAACGCTCGGCTTGAAGAGATGGGGTTTTGTGTTCGCTCTTCTTCTCCCCCTCCTCCTCTCTCTCTCTCTTTTTTTATTCTTTTCGAGGCCCTGTTGCTCCCGCGTATATATATAGAGAGAGGAGGGAATCGAGGGGCCTGATGAGTCACGGACGCGCGGTGCCCCGCGGCGCGCGAAGGGGGCCAGTGATTCTCAATGCACGTGTAATAGGGCGTGTATCTCGATTTTGTGAAATAAGAGAAATATACGGGTGACGAGGGCTATTTTCATGTAAATTCGAGGATTTTTTCCGCTCGATGTAGATCAAGTTCAACGGGGGTGGAGGGCTTTTCAGGAGCGGAGGAGTATTTTGCTTCTTCGCTGCTGGCCGATCTTTGTTTCGTTTGGTCACAATGGAAAGGAAAAAAAAACATTTAGGTCGCACTTAAGAGATGTTCCTAAAAGATTATTTTAATTCGAATTGACCAAATTTAGATGTGGACTAAAGTGTTTTTAAACTGATTCGAATTTCAAGTTTATTTGTTCATATTCGAAAATATTACTTCAAAATTGCTGAAATATTTTTAAACAGATGCAACGTTACTGCAATGTTGCTGCAATATTGCAATATT
>JAPYZA010001637.1:0-20078 GCA_030522685.1 Eupelmus azureus
CCTTATTGTTGTAATATTGTTCAAATGTATCGAGCAATCTTGTAGCAATATTTTAGAAATATTTTCAAATATTTATAAATATTTATTTTAAAAATTGCCCAATATGCAATATAGACAATAAATTACATCTTACAGCAATATTATAGCAATACTACTTAAATATTGGTTTATCATATTGCGAGAATGAACGTAGAATAAACATTCAATAATGCTGCAATATTACAGAAATGTCAAATTAATATTGTTCAAATATTATAGCAATATTGTCCATGCAGTAAGGATCGTATATTAATATTGAATTAAAACTTCTAATTATGACTACAATATTATCAAATATTCAATAATATTATAGTAATGTTGTCAGCAAAATTATTTTTCGAATAAATCAACAATATTTCAAGAATATTTTAATAACGCTATTAAAATATTAGTAGAATATTACTTAACCGTTATAGCAATATTGTCCATACATTATAGATTAAATATTAACATTTTTTTTATATTGAAAAATATTGAGTACTGCCAAATATTATAGAGATGTTGCTCACTGTTTCAATAATACTGCAATATTCTCAAGTATTATTATTACATTCTCATAATACTGAAGAACAGCAAAAAGAATCTAGCGTTTGTGGAAATATTTTGAAATTTGAAAGTATCGATATTCACTAAAGAAGATGGTAATTTTATTATCAAGGATCGAGAATATACTGTCCTCTATGATACAAGGTCCATTATACGTTCGTATATAAATAGAATTAAAATTATGAAACGTATAGAAACATTTTTTAAGAATTTCATATTTTTAAATTTAATTCACTACAATGTAATCACAGATAAATCAGTTTATCTAATATGTCCTAATCCACTTTTAAAAAGTGCATCACTGATTATTCAACAAACAAGAATCCTTCAACGCGTATTTTCAGACACATCCATTGTCCCAAAGCGGTTTCCGAAGTTAATTTCAAATTAAAAATCTCTTATATATCTAAAAAGAATCGCTCAATACCCCCGGGCTCATAATAAGGCTGAAAAAAAAATCAAACTGTTTGTGTTTGACAAATCGATGGATTAAACCCTCGAGCGAACTTTTCGAGCAACTGCCTTTATTCAGGTAGCCCTCTCTCTCTCTCTCTCTTCTTTCTCGTATCTATTCATCTTTCCCTCTCTCCATATGCAAGAGCTCGATCTCAAGGAGAATAAATCCGTATACACTGGCCGGACTGAGAACCTTTTTACCAAGCCAGAGGGGTTCGTTCGGCCGTGTATATACAGAGTACGTTAGGAACACGTGCAGTCCTGCGGAACGGTCCACACTTACAGGTCTCGCTCCTACAGATGTGTGAGTCGAGATACACGCAGAAAAGGGAGAGAGAAGGAGAGTATGTTCACCTTTTCTCTACCTCTCTCTCTCTCTCTCTCTCTCTCTCTCCCTGTCTCCAGGGCGACTTCCTACGTTACGCGAGGGGCAGATTCGTATTTTTGTGTGCGCCTAGCGCGACTTATTGTTCATGCAGGTTAACTCTCGGGGCTCTCTCGCTCTGCCCCTGGCGCAGGTTAGCCACCTGTTGACTAACCCGCACCTCTCTTTCTCTCTCTCTCTCCCGCTTTTTTTCCCTGCCACTCTGCGATGCTTTTAAACTATCCTCCCGCTCTCGGCTGATCTTTATTTCGGCCCGCGCGGGGTTAGGGACCTCGCAGCCTGCGCGCAAGATGCACACTCACACGGACAGCACGCACACACGATTCAAATGGCGCAGGGGCCTGAATCCAGAAAGCACGAAAGCGCTCGCGCGCGCACGCGGTCTGAATTCGAGCGTCCGATGGTATAGTGGCACTCTTTTGCCTTGACCCTCGCCACACGCGCCTCTGTGTGTAATTCCTTTTTTGCCTCCTCGGCTTTTGTGCGCGCTGACAGCGAGGCTCTCCTATGTGTGGCTATACCTGCGACAGGAGACGCAGAGAGGAAGAAAGAAAGGCTTCGCTAGAGAGGAAAATCTTCTCACCCGAGTTTGGGGAGTGTCGCATTGTGCTTTTCGGGTATTATTTGATTTCTCGAGAATGATTAATGTGCGGTCGGTTGGTCGCTGCTTTACTGTTTTGATGAAAAACTTGTACTCTGGGTCGAGGTTTTAAAAAGTTTGGATTATTGATTTATTTTAGAAAGTTTGAATTTTGTGAGATGGATAATATTTTCATCATTGTAACTGAATTTATTTAGTCTTTTATTTTATTAAATAAATTTAAGGTGAGATGATATTTTTTTAATAATTATTTTTTTAAATATTTTAAATTCATAATTAATAAATTCATAAAATATTTTTTATACAACTAGATCATACAAAGATTAAGTATTAACTTAACAATCAAATAACGAATAAACATTCAACCATAAAATACACATTAATTTTTTATAGAAGGATGACGCTGTATCCTTAACAAAATTGTTTCCAAGCTTAATTTACTTAGATATTCTTGCAAGATCAGAAATAGCTACATACAGCATACAATGATTAATCCTTTTAAAAAATGTAGTATTTCCTATAATTATCTTCTATTCTTGTAGGTAAACTCATCCTCGCTAGGAGATAAGATAGGTATATACGCAGCCGTTCAATAATGCAATTGACGTAATTTTCATTGCAGCGGAAAATTATCTGGCTGCACTGATCAAGTGTATAACAAATTCAGCCTTAGATTCTTCTTCTCCCTTTATTTCCATTTTGTGATGCTTCTCTGCTTCCGATGTAATCCTCGACTTCTGACAAAGATATTCACGTAGGAATGAGATTTCCATTCTCAATCGGGCGCAGCTGGCCTGTTTCCAGTCAGGACTTCGTATTCAAGTGGACGTGTAACGAATTGAGCGAGTAAAATAGGTGAAGCGATTGCCTATTTTTGTATTCTAGCTGCAAGGACACGTTAAAATAGAGAAATACTGCGTTTGAAAATGGAATTAATTAAAATTAATTTATTTAAAAATGAAGTATAAAATATAATCAATCGTATAGTTTTGTTAATGGAAAAGTGATATGATATTGGGAAAATTTTTTAATTCAACACACTTTTAACGTATAAAATTTTTTTATTTCGTAAGTGTAATTAACATATTTGAATCGAATTTGATGAACAAAAAAATGTGTTTTAATGAGAAAATGTATAAAATTTGATAAATCGCATTAATTTCAATGCACTTATCGATAAGTAAATATAAAAATATGATATAAATAAAATAAAAAGTATAATTAATAGAATAAGTCGCAAAAATATAAAATTTTACTCAACCCAACATTCTTATAATTCAAATTCGAAAAAGTTCATAAGCGAAATTCTCAATCCCTTCACAACCACCACTAACTTATTCCACCCGATCATTAATTACCCAAACACTAAACGTTATCCCATAAAAGAACTGTATTCCCTCCAAGCCAAGAAGCAGCCAGTCCTTATTACCATTTCAAATCCTCTGGCATTGTGATTATCCAATTATTTTCTTGCACCCCTTATAAACATCGCCAGAGCTCACCGCCGCAAATCAATTCAAACTTATTCAAAGCTATTCCCCGATACGCGGATACTGTCAGCGAGCCATGAAATGCACGCGCAGCACAGAGAAAGAGAAGCTCGCCGACTCTAAGTCTGCCGCGCTCGCATATTAAGTGCGCTTGTAACTCTCTTGAGATGTGCGCGTTTATGCCTTCCTCGAGAGAGCGCGCACATACGTAACGCGCCGCGAGCTATTCTTTCGCACTTGCGGTATAAATAAGGACTCATCTTTATGGATAATTGTTATCATTGAACGTAACGCGTTTGTTTCGCAAAAGTTGTAAAAAGAAATGTTCGTTATTCACGTTGGATTATCGAGTGCTATTGCGGATTGGGAAATTGGTTTTGTAACGCATTATGAAGATTTTGAATTATTAACTTATAAGAATAGTTTTATTGGTCTTTGATTTAATTATGAAGATTTTTCGAATGAATACTAGTGACACATACGGTATTGGAAATAAAAAACGTATTATCGATAAATGACAATTCGTAGAATAAAAATGTACTAAACCTCTCAATTAACAGATAAACCTCCGTATCCAGGACAGCGTTTTAACAAGCATTCCAGGTGATTAACGGCAGACGCCGCTGAAACTTATTAATTAGCCGGGGCAATTAAAACTTTTATTGTATACGGCCGCTTTTTCCAGCCTTTTTTTCGCGCTAACCGCAATTACTCGGGTCGCGTTTACATAAACGCAGGCACCGGCTTCATTTGTACATGAAAAGAAGCGCGCTGCTTGGCGATGCGTTACTATCTCTACCGATTTATTACCGCTGAAAAATCAGACACGCTCCGTTTGCCCGAGGTGTGTATGTGTGCTTGTTAAGGGCGCAGAGATAGAGAAAGACAGAGTGTAGAACAATGGGAGATCGAAGCGCAAGGTCAAAGATCGCGAAGGTGAATTCGCGCAAGCGCAGGAAGAAGAGGAAAAAAAAGGAAAAACGAGAGGCACGCGCGCACGTAAACGAGCGGGGGAGAGAGCGCTGAACTAGAGGCAGCAGAGGCGTCACTGCCCTAGACCTGAATCCAGGCGCATCGCTGGTTTTATGAACCGACGAGATTTTATCGCGAGTCGGCGAGAGAGACCTTCGCGTCTGCGAATCACCGTTTCGATGCAATTCTTCGCGCGTAATGAAAACGTTGGGTTGGATTTGCCGATGCGGGTGTAGTGATTACGGTGTTTGGTTTGTTTGATGGGTTTTGAACAAATTCTTTTACAACATTTTTGCAGGTACGTAAACGATTGCATTTGGCTTTTGTGAATTGGTTAAATTAAAATTAATTTAAACAGGCGATGGTTTTAGCATAGTTTTGTTTAATTTATTTAGTAGGTCAAAGGATAAAGTAATTATAAAATAATTATTCTGCATGGAAATATCATTAGTTTAATATCTGATAAGCAATAGTTTCTATATATGGTGATCATGCATACATAAAAGAACATAGCTTTTTCTTGAAATGCATCTTATTATATTTATTTAAAATTCAATCTACATATATTCATTGCGCGGCAGCTTTAACCTATTTTCGATTAAAGTATCACAATTCATGAAACAATTCCAATAATCGCAATAAACGTTATTTCCGCGTAATCCTCTTCAGCTCGTTCCACCTGTTCGATCTACGCAAATGAGCCTCTTTTTTTCCTCAACCTTCACCTCTTAAAAACCAGATTAACCGATACAATATATCATACACCTTTCATAACGATCTCCGAACAAAAAAAGAAGAAAAAAATTCGCACGAACCGCGCATAATTAATTTGTCATTAGCCTAACGCGGCGGCGATAATGATAATGTCAGACTCCGGTTAACTTTTCAACGACACTACCCAGATCCACACAATAACAGAGCCGAGCGGCACCCACACAGAGCGACACACGTGCGAGATATACTTATTCACCTTAGCATTAATCGCTACATGGCCTAATCCGATTTATGCGCATTTGATTAGCCCGTAGGAATCGCGCGCGCTACAATTAAGTTCGATCGGCCGATGATTGCGGCTCTCAATCTGCGCCGTCATCTCTCTTTCTCTCTGAGCGCGCGCTGCAGCTACTGTCTATACGCGTTTATCGGAAAGCCGATCGGGTTGCATCAGTGTACGGCAAAGCCTCTCTTGTGCATATAGGGTCCACTGGGTGAGCCGCGTGTGTTTTATGCGCGTACGGCTGGACGATGGAGATATATTTATATCCGCAATCATCTGATTTACACCTACGTTATGTTTATGAGATCCTCCTGAGATATGGGAGAAGCGGAGAAAAAAAGGAGCTGGAGCGAGCTGAGCTGATATAATTTATTGCTAAACCATGTGCATGGGTAAGATCTAGGGTTGTTTCTCTTGACCTTACATAAAGATGTTGTGGCTTGGAAATGAGGAGTTTTTTTAAGGGTATTGAGAAGTGTTGCTTGTTAAGCCTGCTTTATCGATGTTGTGAGCGGGTTGGGTCGGATAAATACATGTGGTAATTATAAAAAAAGTAGAGCAAAGCACTATTACAAAAGTTTGGAAAGCTGTAAGCAGAAGCTGAAATCGGTGAACTTGTATTTTTTCAGAGTAGTAGATTCAGAGTAGTAAAGAATCTATTTTTCGAAAAAAATATAAAATATCTAAAAATATTAAAAAAAAAATTATTTCTGTAATAAAATTATTATATATAATAAAAAACAAGAGATTTAAATTTAATTTTAATTTTACAGCTTGCTATAAGAACTAACAGATTTCCCAATAATAAAGAAAACACCATACCAAATCCACACTTCGAACGTGTAAATTGCAAATCAAACTTACAATTCCCCTGAATCCCAAGAAAAGTGTTAACCCTCATTACCAATAAATCAATTTCCATGCAAATTCATCCTCAACCTGCAGCACGCAACTAAGCCTCTAGTCAGCAACCCATAAATTCATCCTCGCTCCAAACAATCCAATAATTGAAAAAGCACGTCTCTCGCCACTATATACTTACAAACTGCCTTCTTCTCCCCGGCGTAAACATAGTTTTCGCGAGAGTCGCGTGCGCGAACGCGTCCTAAGGGCTGGCACGTTAAATTCGCCTCGGCTTTGCGCGTCGGCGGCGGCGCTCGCGTTTTATTATTATTCAGCCGACGTTACTTTCGCTTCGCGCGCGCGAGCACGTGAGTCGCCGGCGCATATAAATCCGCGCTTGCGCTTGGCGATTCTATTGTGCCCCGATGTAAATTATTAATGCGAACAGTGTAGGAGCGCGCGCGAGCGAGCGACGAGAAAGAGAGAGAGAGATAGAAGGTCAAAGCGATCTCCTCGTGCAGCTCCGAGCACGCAAAGCACGGGACGATGATAACCGTGCGTTGGTCAGAAAGAAAAAAAAATGAATAATCATTAAGGGCTGCAGTGCGCGCGGCGACTATCTTTTTCTTTGTACTTAGCGATGCGCCCCGCGCGCTATGCGCGTTCTATGATTTCTTCAATTGCTCACTTTGTTCTTTTCGAGAACAATAGGCGTTCGGAAGAAAGACAGAGAGAGAGAGGCAGAGAGGAAGGTAGATATCCGTGTTTACGAGGGGGTTTTGTAATGAGACGATGTGCGCTTGTTGCGTTGTTTTGGGCTTTAATTCGCGGTTGCATGCGAATTTTTATATTACGGTTTTGATGGATTTTCGACAGTTGTGGGTGTTTCTACTTTTGTTTTGTGGGTTATGCAATTTGATGATATTTGTGACAGTTTTAATCAAACAATATTAATTTTATTTATGTAACATTAAATTTAAACGTTAAATAATTATGTTTTATAATTTTTATTTTTATAACAGAACTTGCATTAAATTTTAATATTGCTCTTCATTGGCTAACGATGATATTAATTGTTTGTAATGATTATTTCGATGGTTCCAGTTTATATTGAGGTTCAAAATCGATGACTCATTCTGGAAAAAAATATAAGAGAGTACTTTCGAAGATATTCTTTTTTAAATTTTTAATTACATACTATTATACAAATGCGAAATTTAAAATCCTTTATTAAATTTATTTAATTTTTATATTATTTTGGAACTTCACACTCATGAGTTTTTTAACATAAATTAATATTTAGTATTTACTTTTATTGAAAACTAATAATTTTGTCTAATATAATCGATTTTTTATAACGTCTATACGAAAATAATTTTTGCATAATTGCATTTGTATTAAGAAATCCGCTTCTCGGATTATTATGTACAATGCACTAGATTAGATAATAGCATTATGTTCAAACCCTTAAGATTTTATGTTCTTACTTACATAACAACATGTTAGAACATTGAGCAGTTACATCGTGCGAATTATTCACGAATTTTATAACTCGTTAAGTTCTCACTTTGTTCGATTCAACAATAGGATTTTGAAAGATTATAACCGCAACGTTTTGAAATATCGCTATAACTTCCTATTCCTTTATCTGCAACTACTGTTTATCGAAACAATAAGGATTTACAATTTTTTCAAAACGTAACTCAGGTTTGCCAAATAATTGTTTGATAAAAAAATCTAAATTGTAAAAAAGTTTCTTTGATATATCTTAAAGGAATTGAATATATTTACTTATTATACAGATTCTACTATATTAAATTTATAATATATATTTAAAATAAAACATAATAAGACATGCATTTTTTAAGTAAAAAAATCCACTTGCATTTGAATGTTCACGACTGTTACTTCATATATATTTACAAATAATATTAATCAACGATTCTGGAAACTTAAATTTTAACCAAAACAAACAAAATTACAAATTGTGCAGCTCCACTAAAACAAAGAAACGAACGATCAATACAAAATTACACTATACACCGTCCAGCTGCGTATATACCCTCTCGCACACATTCGCTTAAACAAACGATCCCACACATTTCAAAACTCTTCCCGTTGCGCTTACAATCATCGCAAATATCCCGCTATTATCTCTCATCGGATTATTTACAAGATCGTCTACGCGGTTCCGCGCAGGTGCAGCCTGTCTCGTTTCCGTCTAATTCATTGAGAAAAATGCCGCGCTCGTTGCACAACAATTATACCTCTTGCGCGCGCTTGACTTTGACCATGACAAGGCCGCGGACACCTGCGATTGTCGCGCAAATAATAATAAGTTTTTCACTTCCGTGAGAACGCGATGAGCGCGACAAGCGCTGGATTACGCGATATCGTCGTCATGGGTATAATAGATCGCTGGTTTCAGGGGTGATGATGCGAGATGTTGGGAGTGTAGAGAGATGCGCAGCTGTTTTGCTCGACCGTTTTATTTCGCAATGCTGCGCAAGACGTTTCCGTAAATGGGAAAATTCTTTGATCGCCGTTGGCTCCATGAGTGAGTCGAGATGTGGTTGATTGCGCGTACTTACTTTGCGGAAAACTACGAGTCGAGTCTTGTTTTTTATTTGGGAAATTGATTTTGTAATAATAGCTTATGAATGATACTAGTTTGTAAGAAAAAACTCTCACAAAGAAAATCTGCAATAAGATATTGCCTTTCTCAATCAATCTCACGACAATTCCCCGCCACAAACAATCGAAACAACAACAAGAAAACCAAACCAGAAAAACAAAACTCATCAACCACGCATACAGCCATGGCCTCATTTGCATCTTTCCCTTTGAAAAAACACAGCGGCAAAACACCCCGACCGCAGCAAACCCATCCTCATCCGCTACTTTTACGACTTTACACAAGCCTACTCGTCAAGCGAGAGAAGTGACGAGCCTGCGCGTCACCTACCCTGTTTTTTTCCCAAATTTTCCCGCGCTGGAAAGTTAGCCGCGGCACAGATGATTTATTTTCACTAGGCGCGCGTTCGCAGCGTGCACATGCTGTCTTGGGATACCGTAACGCACGTGCGGGGCGCGTGGTTTAGCTCCGAGCGTGATGCTTATGTGTTTTAAAAGCGAACGCGGCTGGAGGGATGAGCTCGCTTGTTATTGCGGCTTTTGGATAATGCAGGCGCGGGTCATTCGAAGCTGATGGTTGGAGAGAGCGCGAGAGTCGTTTCTTAACGAGCTTCTTAATGTCTTTTGGCGCGCGATGTTCGGCTCCTGTTTTTGGTGGGAGGACGTTTTATGTGGATTTTCTTTAAATGGGAGGGTTTCATAAAAGCACGTAGCGTTTTGTGACTGTGTAAAAAGTTTTATAAAATGAAAAATATAATTCTATTAAATTGAAATGGCAGACAGATCAAGTATATTAAGATTCCCTTATTTACTAAGCATGTACGCATATATAATCATTTGTATGCACGTTATACGTTAAGGCTTTCATCTTTCGCATCCACAAGTTTTTAGCAAGTAAATAAAAGTTTTGCAACCAATGAGATTATCGGCAGTAAAAACGCGAACATGAAAAAAAAAGTCAAAGGATTTCCCAATAAAATCAATTAAGATTACGACGCAACGCATATGCGCACTTTTTAACAGAATTGTGGAAAATTGCAGCCGAGCTTACGCGTATGGCTCTTCTACTTATACCAACATTAAACTTGAAAAGAAAAAAAAGTTTACTGCCGTGCGTACCGGTTAAACCATTAGACATCAAAACGAGAAGAAGCGTAAGGCTACAGCTTCGTCGCAACGACCATATTCTATGGTGTTAGCAAGGAGTAAAAAAGAAAAAAATAAAGGACGAACGTGAACGGGAGAAAAAAGAGCGAGGCAGCAGCGACAAAGTTAACTGAATCACTATTTGAAGTCGAACGAGCGCGAAGAATCCGAGGCTACAGCGCGCCGTTAATAACAGAAGCGGCGATAGGTTGCGCAAAGGCGCGCTTGTATATATGAAAAATCGAAGAAACCTTCAACTTTCACGCGCTAAGATCGATGCGATTACGGTGATCGCGAAATTAGACGAATCATGATTATCATTATGAGCGTTACGTAACCCACACCAGGTCGTGTGTGTATGTGCGCCTGTGTGTATGTTGTGTGTGTGTGTGCGTGTGTGCACATGTATGTGTGTACGCGTTGCACCATTCATTAGCGTTTCCAATGTACACGTTGCCAGCCTCTCTCCGAGGTAATTTTTTTTTACCCTCAACGACGCCTGACTCTGTGTATAAACGCAGCTCGAAAGTGATTGCGCTCTTCGCAGAAACGTCGATGATCTAAACTTGGCCCTGAGATAGACTGCGCGTCTCGCGCGAGGAGTAACAGCTTGTCGCAGGATTATCCTGTCAGACGTAATGCGGCGTTACTGTGCCGCGGGGATAAATACAGGAAAAAGAATTGTTTATTATTGTTGTGCGGATTGCGCGAGGCTAGCGGTAAAATTGTTTGCAGCTGGTGGATATACGGGTTTTTATTCGCAGTCATCGATGTTTACTGTGGTCTTTTTCGAGAAGTTTCGTTCTTGTTGATTTGTTTTGATGTATGGGAATTTTGATTTAATTTACTTTTGTTATTTAGACTTTCTAAAACCGATTTAAAAACTTTTATAGATATGCATTGAAATAATAGAAACACGCATGGAATAAAAATAAATCTTTTTTATTAATAATACTCAACACATTTGTAAGAAAATCCATGTGTCACAATACCTTCAATCTACTGCCCTAAACCTGTCGATCTATAGCGTTATTATTTCACGCTGTTGCTTATCGCTGCATTCGTCCATCGAACCTCATTTATACAAAAACAGTCGCTAATTAAAACAACTCCCCGACGAAAGCGAAGAAGACACGAATCTAAGCCTCGGCAATCCAGCACGTGCGTTCACACCTATATATATATGCATAATCTGCAAACACAATTGGCCATGGCATCGTAACCTTTGCGCACAGATCATAACGCTAGACAAGCGCTTATACATATATACACACACGTGCGAGATCGTTAGCCCATCTCTCTTGCGCGTCATTAGCCTGGCATTGTGCATAGATGCATTTATGTACACACCGTCGCGTGTGCCTTTCTTCGTATAATCACGAGTCGCACGTATACCCACATACACACATATAGGCACACACGCGAGATTATTTATTTGGACTAGATTAACGCGCCTGACACTTGTTTGCAGACGCGCGTACAGGTTTGCTTATGGACAGACACGCAAAGCTCGAGAAGTGATAACGAGTCGATTTAGAGGGAGAGACTTTCGTAACGGCGCGCGTCGAAACGAGCTTATAGGGAAAGAGGGAGACGCAGATACGTAGTCACGGAGGATGGATAGGACGGCTTTCCTTGAGATCTAATCTTCCTTCTCGCTTGCGTTTTTCCATATCTACCTGTCGCTTCTCTGTCTCCTTCTCGAGGGAAATGAGATGTTGGATCGCGCGACCACGAGAGCTTAACGTCTCATAACGATAAAAAAATATCGATCTCTTTGGAGAGGAGTATATGGGCTGAGTATGTGTGTACGTCGAGATGGAGTAATAGTTGTGTGTGCGTGTAGGTAAATAGTCATTAAGCACCGTCGCCTCGAAATTTTAATGATTTTTCGCTCTGCGGTGAATGTAGCGCGATGATTTATTTAGCATTTTCTTACTTTGCTGCATCGGGTAGGTTGAGAATAATGTTTTTTTCCTCAGACTGTGCGGCGTCTTTAATGCGAAAAATATCTCCTCTTCTTGGAAAAATGCAATTATCGGCGCAAAAAGCATCGCTCTGCTGCGTTGTAACATGAGATGCGTCACGGGAACAATCTGCATCGAGAATACATTAAAGCATAACGGTTTTTAGATTCGTCCTTAGACGCTGTATAAAACGTTTTCTATATATACCCAAACAAATAAAATTTCATCTAAACCTTACATTTAATTGTAACTTGACTACGCAGCTAAGTTTCAAGTATAACTTCCACGAGAACGTTAAAATTATGCAGAAAACTTGAGAAAAACAAAACTGCCCGCCGACGAGTATAGCGCGAGAGTCATTTGCTTCTCCTCTAATTATAACGGAAACCATCATCGTAACAACTCCGCCGCGCGCACAGAAGTCGTAGCGTGAATCTCAAATCCCGCCGTCTCCACCATAGACAATCCCTTCTGCATTCTCCATCGTTCCACTCGTTTATCTCCATCCCCGCGCAATTTCCATGTAGCCTGTATCGCAAAAATTCATAGCCCTCGCGAGTCCGAATATACAAATCCCGATTCCGTAACGGACGATTATGCAGATTGTTTCTCGAGTGGCCGCAGTAACAATACTCTGTTAGATCGGCCGCTCGAATGTCCCTCGCGCGCCGGGCATATAATTTCTTCTGTGACGTGGAACAGCAGCGTCTCCGCGATGTACTTTGTCGTGGCCGTATCGGGTACGTGGTCACAGCACCCTTCCTATATATACGTATACCTACGGTGTGCAACTAAATGTGTGTGTGTGTGTGTGTGTGTGTGTGTGTGTGTGTGTGTGTGTGTGTGTGTGTACCTGGTGAGCGTGTATCGAGAGCGCGGGGGCAGTGCGTTCCGCTATCTCGAAGCTATACACTGTTTGCCTCGCTAATTAGACACGTGTGTGCGGATATGCGTTGCATGTTCTACAGGGGCGCATCAAAAGTTAAAGCGGCTCTTGCGAGCCGCGGAGCTTGTATTCGTCTGAGTGAACTACTCTACAGGTTTGATATGTTGTATGGTGGTTTTAATCTAAGTAGCTTTTAATTACGAGTTACGCATACTACTTTAATTTAAGAAACTATCGATATAATTATTTTTGAGTTCTGATACAGTATTAATCCGTACATTAACATTAACATTCATTAGTCAAAGATGCCCTATTTATCCGATAGCCACAGACGTCCCTCCAGCAACTAAAAGTGAAAACAGCCGCAGTAACCCCCTGCAGAACAGCGGCACGCGCACTTTCCCGTACATCGCCTTTAACTCTCTCAAAGTGCTCCCCCCGACCACACCTATACACATCGGCGAATCCGCGCCTACTACTCCCAAGCATTCCCGAAGCAGCCTGCGTACACGCTTACGTGCACGTGATACCAGCAATCGCTACATAACGCCGCGACACGAGCGAGTCTACTTATATACCCGCGGCTCCCTAAGGGCGCTCGCAAAGGTATAATGTATATGGCGCATCGATCGCTGGGCCGCGTGACCGCGTATACATAGTTCAGGACAAACGCCGGGGTTATAATCGCGCGGGGCCGGATAACGCGCGGACGGCAGTTTCAGTGCTCTCACCTTGCTCCACTGACTTACTGCTTCCGCCGAGCGATAACCGCAGGACGACGCGCCAGGCGCGCGCGTTACGTATTTGTGTGTGTGTATGTATATGCGTGCACGCGCGATGTCGTGGGGTGTGCAGTCGGCTTTTCCTTTTGGTGGGCTTGCATCTTGCACGAGCTGCGATGCTGATAATGTTGATGTTAAGGGCTTCATCGTGGTGTGCGAGGTGGTGAGTGTTGGGGGATGCTACGGATATTGAAGGAAATAACAGTAGAAGAAAAAGAAATTAGGTATGATGGTAATGCACGGATTGTATTGGTTGTGTTATTAAATTTGGAATTATTAGAGCAGAGATAATGTGCAAAAATTTTAAGATGTTGAGTACATCTTATCAGAAATAAGAGTAACAACGAATAAAAAAGTATCTATTTCAAAACGAAGAATAATTGTTTTTTTTTCGATTTTTAAAGCTTTCTGAATTCGGGTCATCTGTTGGTTTAAAAAAACTATACATTGGTCGTTAGTGATTGTTCTGTAGGAGATAATACATTTCACTACTAGTGTGAGAAAGTCATTTTAGCTCGGGTGTAAACTTCCCCGAGAGGTTGAAATCACTTCCTCGCTCATATATCGAAACATATTTTTTGATACGATGTGCACAAAGCGAAATTGAGCATACACTTTTTGTGGTGCGTGCGCAAAATCGAGCTTTCCGCACAGACTATCAAAAAGTTTATTATGAATAATTTATTACAAATTTTAGATTAACTGCTGTATTAATTGAAACTGTTTCAAATTAGAATGGAATAATAAATAATAAAGCTTATCTAAATATTTTTAAATGCTTTTTAAACTCTATTGGTCTAGCCATTGGTACTATTGTCCAAAGTTTCACAAAATCACTAAAAATTGATTTATACTTAATTTGTTTATAAATAAATTATTGCAGAGCTAGTTATAAAAAGTCACTAATTACATGTTTAATCTTTTAATACCAAATGTTACCAAAATGTTATTTTACTTCTGATATTTATTCAATTCGTTTACACTCCCTGTATCATTAAATATTTTTCGGCCTAAGTATGAAGAAAAATAGAATTTGCATCACGGGAGGTAAACTGACGATGTCGCAGCACGTATGTGCTACCCCAGCCGAAGGCTAGGTACTCATGATATCGGCTCTTCAATACTTTATCTCCCTAGATACGTTATATACTAGTTCGACACACGTGCGAAAATTGATTTCCGACTAAGGCGATTACCATTCTAGCTTCACTCAGACGGTAAACTCGCCCTCATTCGGGAATCAAATTTTTCACCATAGTAAATTACTATTATTATCATGAACATTAATAATAACAAACAGGAATACTAGTATAAATATATAATTTAAAAGTTTATGAAAAACATTAAACACGATACAAAATAAATACATCCAAACACGCTCATGTCCCTATCTTTTCATTTCGGTGGCTCTCGGGGCTCGACATTCCGGTTAATAACTATGGTAATTTCGCTGATGCAAGTGTCGATTTATTAGCGAAATCCTTCGTGCAGGTACACACACTCTCGCTCTTACACACACCAATCTAAGAATCTCGCGAACTTTCACATATATACGTGCAAGCAAGACACACAGAGACACTCACGCAAACATATGCACTTACATACACACATATACATATACACACATACACAGACAAGACTCGATGACAGTTCGAGCGCACAAGCCAGGAGTAGGCGACGACGGTCTTACGACTCGATGATGCAGATCTCTCGAGCACGCAGCTGCTGGCCGAGCTATCGCGCAACTCGCTCTCGCCAAGGCCAGTTGTACTACTGGCGAGCGCGCGCGAGTACCTGTATACCTACTGCGCGCCGAGACGGAAAATATAAATCGTTGCGCAACTGTATACACAGAGCTGAGTGTGTACACGTTGCTCGATCGCGCGCTCGCTAAGGTGAGGGTGCTGCTGCTGCTGCACGGGCCGCTTAGCATGAAATTATTATTGCAGACTCGAATGTATTCCGAGCAATGATCTCATTGCCGGGCAGCCGTGCGTCGCGCTGCTGCCGTTGCATTGTTGGCTCGGTGGTGAACGATGTACGATTCTCGGTTGATGGGGATTATGGAAAGCACCAGGGTTTTAACGACGGTTTGATTTGCGGACGATAAGTTCGCGGTGAGCTGATAGACTGTAAGAGTGGATAGACTGACGACGGGGAGGTTGGACGTAGCACTTTTTTAACCTCAGGATCGAGTGCTTTATGAGGGAATTGTACTATATGAGGTTTACCAAAGTTGTATTTCACTTTCTGAATGATAGTTTAGATGTTCGGTTTAAACGAATAGCAATTTCTTTTCCGTAAGCTTTTGTTTCATTGCTGTTGATAATAAATTGTTCTGCCAGCCGGGTTTTGTCAATACGTGAAAATTTTAAAAAGTACATGGAAACCAGTATTACCATACAAAGTATTTTGATGCAGTGTACGTAAAGTAGCGTGTATGTACTTTACACTTTTTTACAAAATAATTGAATGCTCTTTACATCCATTGTATAAAAGAATATTTTTCGACATATACACTCAGACGATTCTCAATCTTGCTTCGCTTATGCAGTAACCCGCGCTGGTGCGACAATCAACTTTTTCGCACTTGTAATGAAAGCTACTATAACCTTCATATATACTTTAATATAATCAATTTTATTAAAGTCAATGTGTACTAAACCTTCTACTATAAAAATAACTCAAGAAAGTAAATTTTGTATAATGTAGTCTCATTATTCCTACCATGTATGTATAAGTATACAAGAAGTTATTTATAATAAAGTAAAATTAAATTTACGTTATTTAAAAATACTATATTCTATATTTACTTTACTTTTATGCATTTACACATTAATTTATTTAAACTGTATAGCTTAAAGTGTTTACATCCAAAGTTTCCTCAAATTACTGTCCTCCGCAGAAATACAAAATTAAGTAACGAAAGTTAAGACCGAACAAAAAAAAATATAAAAACGTCATTAAAGCGGGTTGTGCACGTGCACGGTTCCGTGGCCAGGACACTTAAATTCGGTGATACGTCGAGCAGAGAGGGAGAGCAAATGAGAGAGTGAGAGAGATGAGACATGGATCACGAGTGGAATCAGTGAGAGTCGGGTATAAATACACCACGCGAACGGGTCTTGCTCGGACCAGGGGCCCAGAGTTCGGTGAGTCAAGTGAGAAAGAAAAAGACAGAACGAGCGAGAGAGAGAGAGAGAGAGAGAGAGAGAGAGAGAGGGAACAAATAAAAAAAGCGAGCTTGAAGAAAAAAAGACGAAACAAAAGTATATCGGAGAAAAAGAGAGAGAAAGACAGAACCGGCTCATCAGCTGGCAGGACTGGTCTGTTGTGTTCCCGTCTCTCTCGCTCCCCTCAACCTCAGCCTCTCGTTCTCCTTCTCTCCTCTTCTTTTTTTTTCTCCATCGTACGCGTATATACGCTCTGCTCCTCCAAGCGTATACAGGGAGATCGTCTCTGCCCTCGATTTTATTCGAAATACGTGTATACGCGCACGCTCGAGAGCTCAGCGAGGCGCACGAAAAAGACGTCCGAAGCGATCGCGCGCAGCGGCCAGGCGATAGGGAATGGAAGGGTCTATTTTTAGAACGGTACTTTTTCTCTTTATTATGACTGATGGTAATTATCGATGACAAGGGAGCAGCGAATCTCGACGTGCCGGGAGTGCGATCGACGCGTTATGCTCGTTGCAGCCGCTTTACGATTATATATGCAAAATGACCTCGCTGATTTGCATATTCTTATAAACAGGAGGGATCCGCTTCTATATGGAGATTAATGAGAAATCGTATGGGTAATTTTTTTTAGAGTAAGCTAGCGCTCGCGTGAGTACACACGAAATTATTAAATTTTCAGCGAGTGGTAATACTACGATTCCAGATTAAGATAATTTATAAACCACAAGAAAGTTGTTTGTGTGACGGGTTTATTTTGCAAGGGGCGCCAGCTAGATGATGAATACAAGTGCTTGCGCATATTTGATCTAATTTCATATGATTATAGGATATACAGATTCGCGACTTCTCAAGATAGCTGCTTTCATAATCGAGTTTACACTGTTTTTTGAGGGTTTAAGAGCTCTTTTATGTGAAGTTTATATATTTACAGAAATCTTATTATTTAACAGAGTTATTGCACTAGCTCTAATTAGGTAAGTGTCAGGCTTCCAGATTGCGGATTTTGCTCAATCTTTGAAACATGTTTTTAAATGTCAAAATCTGAAAAAATCCAGATTTTAAGACTCTATAGATTTAAAATAATTGAGTTGTAAATATTTTTAAATTTTTACTTATGAAATATTGAAAAAAATACTACTTTCTTAACTTAATTAATTTGGAAAATAGTTTTTGTTTCAATACTTACTAAGGCCTCTTGCACGAATGAAGCCACACGGAGGAATAGCGACGTCAGCCAATCATGAGCAAGCTTTAAAAGGAATTGTTCCTTTCTATTCATTCGTGCAAGAGGCCTAAAAGGAAATCTAAAAACATTAAAAACGAATGTTCGTTTTTGGATATTCGTATCAACCATTCATACATAGTTCTTTTAATGTAAACTGAATATGCAAATTATTTATATTTAACATCATGTTACATCTAGTAATTACTCAGACGGGTTTACTGAAAATATTGCACTTCAATCTTCGAAGTCATAAAACTGGTTCTTACGATAAAAAACATTTTTCCCCCATCAGGAAACTTCATCTGCTCAGGGCAGGAAAATTGCGTGTAAGAGCCATACAATTTAATAACCTGAAAATAGCGCATTCGAATTAACGATCACAAACAAGCCTATTTTGCATATACGCAAAAGCGCAATTCCCCCACGAAAAGACCTACCACGCATCGATGCGCGCGCACCCAAACAAAGTCCGAAACAAAAAAAGTACAATCAATTACACGAGATCATCCTGTTCCATCTCTATTCAACTTCTCCCCGCATTATCTCGGATCTGTTACCGAAGCGTGCTAATCGCACTCGCGTAATCGCGCGAGCTTCGTCTCTCAAAAGGATGGAACGAGCTTCGTTAAAAAAATCCGAGAGAAATAAGAGCTAAAAAAGAAAAGTTTCCGCTAGAAACTTGGCAATCTTAATCGTTTGTGCCCGGAGGTTGAACGTTTCGCTGCAGCCTCGGCTAAGGAAGAAACTATGGGCTCGCGCGTGAGTTTTAGATATACTCGCGCCTGTGCATACAACGTGCCCATCGAGAGATCTGCAGCAGCAGCAGCAGCAGCAACGCGGCTTCCGATGCGCCCCGAGGACTGTTAGGAGCGAACTCGTTCCTGCAAAACCGCAGCTCCCGTCGTGCTTTTTGCCCTTCGCTTTAGCTTTATACATTTTCCTGTAGGCTCCTCTGCGCTCTGTATTCGCTTGATTATTGGCGCGAAAAAACATATTCGGGGCGATGGTAGTCGGTGTGTATTATGTTTGCATTGTTATAAAAAGTATTAAAATAATAAGGTATTTTCATACCTACACTGTTTGTAAAATTCTTACAATAAATTATAAAATATAATTTGATAGAAATCTAATATAATTTTTATATAAGAAAATTAATAAAATTTAATAATTTGGTAAATGAAAGTGTATTGATATTTTAATATATATAAATTAAATTTGATATAAAAATCTTAAATAGTTAAAGAATTAAATGTTCATTGTTTCTATGAAATGAATTAAATATATCTCTTTGAATCATTGAACCAATATTTCTATTTTTCCGAAACAATCGAAATGTTTTTATTTACCAAAGAGCATCGAGTTAGAGGGAGAAAAGCAGAGAGCATCTTCAATTGGTGACAGACGTGGGATACAGAAATAATCAAGAGGGACAGAAGCAGAGAGCATTTACAATTGGTGACAGATACCCTCCACCTCTGGCACCAATTATAGATTATGATTTTCATATATGAAAATTGATTTAATTTTGAAAACCACTATCTACAATTGGTGTAAGAGGTGGGACATCTATCGATGTAATTTTCAGTCAAAAGCACTCTGAATTACTACAAATATCAAACACTTTAAAATTCAGTTATCCTATTGATTAAAGTATCTACAAAAATTAATGCTTATAAGTTCAACCCCACCTCTGATTTTCTTTACCCAAGTATTATAAGTGCAGGTACTGTATAACCAGGAAAGGGCGCAATAAATAAAAGCAAAAGGCATAGGTAGCGATACTCGGGCGATATGCACGATAGGAAAAGAGGAGCGGGCGCAAGCCGGTCGTGCGCGCGCGCTCTTTTCTAATTCTCTTGCTGCTGCTGCTCTGTGTCTCAGGAGAGAGCAAGAGAGAGAGAGAGAGAGAGAGAGAGAGAGAGAGAGAGAG
>JAPYZA010001638.1:0-33731 GCA_030522685.1 Eupelmus azureus
AATTTCAGCGAGGCGGCGACAGATACAGTCGCGGGGGTGCTTAGGGGCTTTGCAGAACCGAAGGGTACATACACACGACGTATCGGGGGGAGACGTATGTATATACAAGCGAAGCGTCGTTGCGGGGGCGGTCGAGGAGGGGAAGTCGCGAAGCGTCGGGGGGATGATCAGCGGTGGAAGGGCAGAGAGCCGAAAGACGCCGCGAGCCGGGAAGTCTCTGTGTATAGGTACATACTGCACTTGTGTATGTGAGCGCGAGGAGTCGAAGCATGAAGTAGGCGCGCGGCTGGATGTGTGTGTATATATATATATGGACTGATTGGCCGAGCGAGCTCAAGAGAATTTTGGGGCTCATTCGATTGTTCGAAGATGCGCGTGTAGCCGGGGCGTTGAGCGGGACCGAGCTTGGATTTATCGTTTCGTGTACACCTTTTTTGATGATTTTTGGCGGAGGTTCGATTTTTCGTTAGGCGTAGTGAATATTTGTGTATTTAAGAAGTCATTGATACTTCTATCAGTTCAAATAAAAAATGACCGTAATATAATTCTACGAGATTATTGAGAAATAAATATCTAAAAACGTTATTTAGAGGATTCTTTTTAAAGGATTGACATTTCATTTGATAAAATGTAATATTTATTATTAAATATTTTATTATTATTACGGAAATAATTTTTTTAATTTAACAAATTTTAATTAATATTACTTTTGTACGCTATAAGCACCTATATAATAGATTATCAATATATATATATGGTGTAGAATTATAAGCATTTTATAATGTTTATCACAAATTCAATAACAAGCATAAGAAACGTTACATTTAATAAAATTTCATTTATCAATCATTACATTGTTAATATTATCAGGAAACAAAGAATTTCGTACACGTTGAAATGAAACCAAAGCTACTTAAATAAATTATAAAATAATAAACAACATCTAATCCACGCAAAAGCATAAATTTCAGGCAAGCCTGCACCCCAGCTCCACCCCAAAACCGGTCAGCTTTCGATGCATCCATCCCCGCGCCTCGTCGATACATAATTTCGCACACATATTCCACCCCCGCGCGCATCTCACGTTCGCGAAGAGTCAAGCAGCTCCTTCCCTCGCGCAGTACACAACGCGCACATATACAGCGAGATGCGAAAAAAGGAGAAAGGGAGAGAGAGAGAGAAGAGAGGAGGAGGTAGTCGATACCGGCTTCGCGAAATCTCGCGCGCGCACACACCGAAATTTCAAGCATAAAATGGCTGCGCGCGGCCTTGGCGGAGCGCGAGCCCTTGGCGCTGCAGACAGAGACGGCAGTAGAATTCGCACTATCTCCCTCTCTCTCCGTCTTCGCTAAAAAAGCGAAAGGGCGCGCGCGCGCCGCGGCTTTTGAGGTTATGTCTCCACTCGGCTATATCTCGCTCGCGAGCCCTTAATTCTCAGCCCCTCGTCGCCTCTCTACTCTCGCGTTAAAAATAATCTTATCTAGCCTCGGCGATGCTGTAATCTAGCAGGCGGCAGTCGTAAGGAGCGCGCAGGTGTGCAGTCGCGCTCGTTACGTCGTGCCCCGTGCCGCAGTGTGTTTACACTCTCTGGCGATGCCGCCAACTCGGGCGCACGTATACGTACCATTGACGAGCAGCTATCCTCCTCGGCAGGCCCTCCACTTCGCTCGATCCTCTCGGCACTCGCAGTCGCAGCTTGATAACTCGCTGCGCGGATTCGTCGCTCGCGGTTTTAGAAAAAATCGGACTGTAAACAAAAGGGGGAGGCCGAGAGGTAGAAAGAGAGAGAGAGGGAGATAGATATAACGTGTGTGCGGGCGAGCGACGTGGGAAAAAGTTGCGCACTGCCGCCACCGTCGCGCGCCGCGCGAGAGAGAAAAAAAGCGCGGCGCGCGTCTCCTGCCGCAACCGCGAGCGAGAGAAGAGTGGGAGGAGGAGGACAGGCGCAGCGCGTGCGGGACGTTGACACCTGTCTCAGGTGTACCTGTCGGCCGTCTCCTGCCGTTTCGTCGCCAACCTGGAGATGATGATGGTGAACTGACTTTTTTCGGGGGTTTTCAGAGTTTGGTTTTTACTGTGAGCTAAGTATAGTGTGGCAATGATGCCTTGGTTTTGCCCTACGGGGCGCTCTTCTTAATATTTTTGCTTTTCAAAAAATTATTGTAATTGGAATCGACTGCTTTACAGCTATTGTAGTTCATTGGTTATTATAGCGAACTGTATATAAATAGCTAACTAAAATTTAGAAATTTGGTACGAGTTTGACGTACTTTGAGAATTCGACATAAAAATAATTTTAAATATATACTAATTTCACTTTATTTAAAATTTCTATTGAATAATCTTTTGAAATTTTAAAATTCGATTTTTTGTCTTTTCTACTTTGTATAGACTTCAACTAACTAAAATTTCTACTTAAATAACAAAGTTACGACCTGTCGAAATATTGAATATTCAATTTTTACTCTTCTACTTGGTGTTTCAAATACATACGTAGACCGTCGATCCTTTGACACCCAATCGTTACTATAAAACCTTTTTTATTATCTTAAAACTTTTATTACAACAAAATAATATATTGTTTGTAATACACAGGTATGCGTGTATGTTAAAAATCAACAGTATTTCTATCTTGTTGAAAAGAAATAACAATAACAGTAAAAAACATAGACGAAAAGTTATTTTGAAAAACGTGGCTAATATTGTAAAAATCAATAATTGCGACGGTAGTTATAAGAGCTACGTTGTAATGTGTGCCTTAAATATTACAAGGATAAATTATAATTTTATGGAGGAACAAAAAGAATTTTTTTTAAAAATGAATACTTGTCATCTTTTTCCGTCCATACTTACGTGTATTTTTTATCATTCTTTTTTTTGATAGCATGATGAAATAATTAACCGTTTTAATAATGAATTGATTAGTTTAGGCTTTTTCTATATTGAGAAAAATTATTTGTGTTTAACTATCATAATCTCTACATATATCATGAGTTAGTAAGAACAATTCTAGTAAAAAAAAACAAGAATTCTAGTTCAATGCATAATTTTATTGTTATTAGAACAAAGCCTATATAAATTCACATACCTAGTAATAATAAATAGTAAGCATTTTCTTGTTAAATAAACGACAAAAATATTTTTTCGAGTTGCATTTACTATATAATAATAATAAAACTTTGAATTTACGTTGAAAATTGTACTACTATATGTATTACCTCTACACATTACAAAAATTTCTTTACTGATAATAACAATACAATGACAATGAATTCTAGTAACGTTCTGGTAAGTACAACCAGAAGTTTATTTCGATGTACAAGAATATAAGTTATTATAGTATGATCTTATTTTTAAATTTATGTACATGATTAAATAATTAATTTCAGATTTTAAAAAGTATAAACAAGCCTATTTTATTTATAAATATTTTTATAAGAAATTTCTGTTTACAATTCTTTTACTATAATGGAAGAATTTCTACTACTTGCTCATGTACATTTGTTTTTATGTATCTTTGCAAATCAAGAATGTGATTATAAAACATTTTCAAAAACCAGAATTAATTTAGTGAGTTATAAAAATTGTCATAAATTTCATTTATACATTAATTTAACCATCTATTCAATATTCTACCAATGTTTTTTTTAGAAACATAATAACAGTTGTTGCATATTAGAAAAAAATAAAGTTACTGTACTAATTGGAAATTGGACTAATATAAGATTAAACAGTTTAAAAATTTACCACGAGACTAATATCGTGAGTTTACTTGGAATCCAGTCAAAAAACTTAGAGTATTTTACAACGAAACAGAGGCGATATAAAGTTGATTCTTTGAATGAAGTTAAACCACAACCTGCTCTAAAATTTGTGATTGTTGATATTCAATTAACATCATTAAAATTAGCTCTTTATAAGTTAAGGGATTCAATCTGGTGGAATATGTATGGGTATTACTTAATCGATAATACTCAATCATCAAATAGTTGCGGTATCGCAAATCAGATATTGAAACTAATTTGGGATTTTGAAATTCTATTTGCTATTTTTATGTGTTATGATCGTAATGGTAGAACTATGATATATACATTTAATCCTTTTACTAATTATGCTCCAAATGTATGGATGGAAATCGAAACCTCAAAACAAAAAAATGGACATTCTTTTATATTGTATAAGTTGAAACATAGCTTGAACGGTATGGGTCTAAATTGAAAAGTTTTAGGTAACGTATATTAATTATATATAAATATATAGGTATTATAATTTTTCAGATTTGTCGGTATCATGTCAAGATTTATTTTTTGAAAAAACTCTAAACCTCGGAGGGTATCCTATAAAAATGATGCGTAGAATTTCTGCTAAAAGGCGAAATTTAATTTTTGAAAATACAAATAAATATAAAGTTTCTGGGATACCAGGCGCACTTTATCAAATAATGTTATTAAAAGTTAATGCTACCCCAAATTTAACTATTATCACTGGTGGTATGAAAAGTTTAATTGATGATGAAGGAATTCCTCATGGAGTTTTTAAATATTTTTTCGAAGGAAATTTCGACGTATTACTTGAGCGTTTAATCCATCAAAATATTTGGAAAAATCAAATTTATTCCAATACACAAACAAATTTATGCTACATTACGAAAAAAAAGTTGCTGTCATTCGAAGAGCGAGTACAAACTTTGATTTCAGCACCTGCTCTTATATTGTCAATATTTTCAGTCATCGTTACACTTACGTTTGGCTACTTCATGAGAATAAATGCTTTTGATATTCTCCTTGATATAATACGAGTTCTATCAAGAGTTGCAACTTTGTACCAACCATATTCAAAGAGAGAAAAAATAGTTTTTATCTCTTTCATATTTATTTTTATGTTTGTAGATTTTTATTTTGAAAGTAATTTAATATCCGTTTTATCGGATATACCATATAAATCAATTATCGATACTAAAGATGACTTAATACGTTTAAATTATACTGTTTACGGACATCCCGCAAGTATTATTTATTTCAGTAATACTGAGCTTGAAAATAAAACGATGCCAACATATAATATAAAAAGATGCATTCATGTTTTTACACGAGAAAAAAATAGAATAGCCTGTTTAGGAGATTGCTTTCAAGTCAAAAATTTGCATAATGTAGGTAGTGATTTGCATGTCGGTATTGACAAAAGTTTTGCTTATCAATACGTATTTCTTATTCGTGATAATTTTAACCTTCATAAAAGAATTACTTCTATTTTCAACAAGTTGCATGAAGCGGGCATAGATTGGTATATACATCGGCATAGCAACAAATTTTATAAAGAAAATGAAATTCATCATGCTAATATGGAAACAATTTCATTGGAACATATGACTTTTATTTTTATTTTTTTAAGTTGTGGTATTGCATTCTCATGTCTACTATTTTTTATAGAGATAATTTATAAATTTTATAATACGAATATATAGAAACGATTTAGATTAAAATAATTTCCCAAAATTAGGAAGGAGATTTTAACAAATAATATTCACACACGCTTTGAAAACATATATAAGGATGCACGTGCAGCAGATGTGTGGGTTGAAATTTCGTGTAATTTTGATGCATGCATCTATTGTTAAAGCCTATCATCGGAAAGATAATCAAAGTTTGAAGCGAATGTTTAAAGCAAATCCGTGCATGTTCAATATCGTTGAAGCATACATACTTTACTATCAGAGCATCAGTAATTGTCAATCGGCAAATAAAATTTTTCAACGAAAATATTCTTTCTATACTTGTATTTACTGTATAATAATAATAATAAAACTTTGAAATTACGTTGAAAATTTTAGCATAATTTAATGTAAATATTACCTCTTTGTAACTAAAGATTATGAAAATTTTTTTTAATAGTAATAATCATTTGAAATTCGAGTTACAATAAATTCTAATAACGTTCTGGTAAGTACAACTAGAATTTTGTACAAGAAATTTTCAAATTCTAAAACAAGGGTGATGTTATTACCATACTAAGATAAATTTACATTTATTAGAATAAATTTAGAAATATAAGACAATTATTTGCAATCTGTTGGTGCATCGTGCCGTAATGTACAGCATGAAAAAAGTCGTAAGTGATAATATAGTAATACTTGTACGATCGTTAATTCTATAATATTATAACAGTTGTCTCCTAAATTTAGATCCAATCGTAATCAACCTCTTATAAAATAGGAATAAGGACTTATATTTTTGTATCGTATAACTAAAAAGTGTTTTATAAAATAAATAAAAAAACAAAATTTTAATCGGTAATTATTTATTTTTTAGTACAAAGATGATCTTAGTTAAAAAATCTTAACATGCTTACATATAAATTCAAGTATACAAACAAAGAAAGATGTGCAATATCCTATAAACAAACAAAACAGAATAATCTTTAGAGATACAAGATTCTCAAAAGCTTCATCATTTTCGAGTGGAACGTCAAGTCTAAAACTGTCATAATGTTTAATAAATTGAATAATTCCAGTTTGGTGAAGTCTGTTTATTAAGTTTTGTAACTTATTAGTGAATGGCGATGCAGGTTCCATTCTGTATATCCAAAAATTACAAACAAAAACAGGCTCTGCGATTTTCATTGTCGGTATTATAGTAGTTTTGCCTGTCATTTCTTTGATTTTAATTTTTGCCTCAGCCTCATTCATAATGCAGACTAAATTCTTATCTTTTATTAATTTTTCAAGACAATTAAGTTTCTCATGTAATATAATAGCTTTCTCTTTGATGTTATTCACGTAAGGATCAGATGTATAACGAAATGTAAGAGTAAATATTGAAGTTTTAATGTATATATGTAACTGAGATTTATCTATATCTTCAAAACTATCTGTTAAGGTCCTTTGTTTTCCAATAAACTTAAAGTTAATGATATCCGAATATAAATTAACAGAGTACTTAATCGATATTAACGTAAAGCAGGTAAAGAATATTTTTTGAATTAAACTTCGCGGAGCAATATTAGTTCTCGTTCCAATAAGTAATCTCGTATAGTCAGAAATGTTCCAAAATTGATTTTTATTTTTCGTAAGCATTTTTGCAAATTTTATAGAACTTATTACTACGAATAAAGGAAATAAATAAGTGACAGCATAATAAGGAAAACTTAGCTTTGGATCTTGTAAAATCGGAACAACCGCAACTATTTTGTTCCATCCATTATCTACTCGCAACAATGGAAATGCTTTTAGGTCTTTAGTATTTATGAGCATTCGATGTATTTCCATATTCTTTTCATTTTTTGTTAATTGGTTTGCAAATATTCTTTCCGGCTCAAGCGCAGTTAATGGCATATATTCCAACATTATAGAAAAATTTAATGTTTTTAATGCTATTGAAACAAGAGGTGAATAATCGTCAATTTTAGTTCTTAGATTTTCTAATTTATCAAAATATACATATGTATAATTCCACGTATTCATTTCGTAACCATTCAAATTACGTAGTTTGTTAGGAAATAATGTGATATTTTGAAGTAGTATCCAAGCAAATGCATCATAAAATGGATTAAATGTGAAAAGAATTGGCCTTAGGCAATACCTTATACTTACTTTAATTACTGTAAAATCTAAAATTTTAAAAGATGACCAAAGGTACCGGGTGTCAGAATTTACAAGATTTATTGGATAGCTGTCACTAAAGTAAATAACTAGAACTTTTGATCGAGGATAGTTAATATTTTTTGTAACTATATTGAATAAGACCTGGTATTGAGTAATCACTCTCTTACTATGCTCAATACGTACAAAAAGGATGTAGATTGCTACATCTCTTATGTAAAGTGATAAGTTAGTGCTAATCTTTCTATCTAAGTTTATAACTGTTACAGGATTTTCTTTTGCTATTTGGCGAAGAACGTAATTCAATATACGTGAATAATCTAAATATGGAGATACAATGATTATCGCATGATAATTAGGTTGTATTTTTTCAACAAGTAACTGACTTAGTAGTTTTAGCCAGATACATGAAAAGTCTTCAATATCCCATAGATTCCCACTTGCCATCATATTAGAAAAATGTAACAAAATCAGTATAAAAAATACGAATTTCATTTTCTTTTTAATGAAAAAGAATGTCTACGTTAAAATTATGAGAGAAACAGTCCTTCGTTCTTCGGACAAAGTAACGTTATTTAACGGTATGCATATTTTTCATTGTGTTATTATCTTGGTATATTATCAAAATGAGCATTACTTTGAAATATTTATATTTAATTTTATTTTTTTCTATACATTTTTTTTAATGTAAGTTGAAAATTACAATATAAGTATTATTTATAATTTAATGTCTATTGATTTTTTAAAGCATATTATAGAAAAACCTTGAATGTGTATTAATTAAGTGTAAAATTATAAACGTTACTGATAGAATTAATGATTTAAAAAAATAATGATCTCTAAGATTTAAAATATTGTTCGACACACATGTGAAAATTGATTCTCGACTCAGGCGATTACCACCCTTGCTGCGCTCGGGCGGTAAACGCACGCCCTTGTGCGAGAATCAACTTTTTCACACTTGTATCGAAAACTACTATTTTATATTACATCGTTTTCTAATATTACAGTATTTCAATAAAGTTGTAAAATGATTTTATTCAAGAAGATTATTTATTATCTTATAATATATCTAGAGTTACTAGTATAAATACAAACAAATATGTAGTTGCGATAATTTTCAGTTATAGAAATTCTACATATTTATCTTTAAGACTTTCTAAACCTTTAGAGCGCCGGGGTTTTGAAAAATTTGCAAATCGCATTTTTCTATAGAAATGTGGTCTAAGGTCCCTAAGTTAGGGCCAAACTAAGGCGAGTCAGACCCCTTACGTCTAGAGGTGTATCCCGGCGCTCTAAAGGTTAAATAAAGCTAACATATTTCTCTTTAAAAGAAATATAAACATCAAAGCTGAAAATATACGTTTCATTAAATAAAATAATTAATTTAATAATGATTTAACTAAAACCTATTTCTTTTTAAAATGCCAAAATGAAGTTCAAACAATAGTTTAGTGTAAATAAATTAGAATCGGTTTTTCTACATTATCAAGTAAAATTTTGCGTTAGATATGTGTTAAGATAAGAGTATTTGAGAAAAAAAATTATTGTTAATTATATTGGAAAAATATTAGCAATTTCTCGTTCTATGTACTACAAATATAAGAAAAACTAAAGTAAAATTATGCCTCAGTATTTCACTGTGTTGTTTTTTTTCTGTTTTTCATGCTAAACTTTTGTATTGTAACGCAGAATAACACTTATTGAATAGATTATCTAAGTACAAAAATGTTATTTTTTGTCCACGTCTTTAATGTTCATATAATTGTTAGTCTAGCATTTGAGTCTTTTCAAAAAGAATGGTCAAGTATTTTAATTAGACAATTACAGAATTCTAACCCATATCAAGTAACAATGTTACATAACAATTTGCAAGGCGTAATAGATGAAGAAACATACATTATTAATAAACTAATATTAAAAATTCCAATAGTTACAATAAACTTAAAATGTTTCAATAGTGCACAGTTTTTGACGAAACTACCAGTATTTAATTATCCCAAAAACTCTATAACCTACATTATTTTTCATAAGGATAGTAATGGAAGTGATAATAGATTAAAATTAAATGAATTTAAAATTGTAATTGACTTTATTGCAACACTAGCATCAAAGCATTCGAGACCAAAATGTTTGCTTATCTATTCAAGTGTAAACTTTTCAAATCAAAACTTATTTTTAGCCATTTTTCAATATGCCTGGACCAAAAAGTTTTTAGATTTTTCAATCTTGAATATTGACAAAGCTAAAAATAAAGATGAAAAAGAAATTACTGCACATTTGTACAATCCATTTTTGAAAAGAATACACTCAGAGAAATTTACATTTAAGACAAATCTGTTTCCAGATAAATTAAAAAACTGTAATAGATATTCTTTAAAAATTCCTTTTGTGGATGCACGTCCATACATGACATCAATTAAAATTAATAATTATACCGTTCATTACTATGGATTATCGGTTACATTAATTAGATTAATAACATCGTTATTGAATATGACAATAGATATTTTATCTGACGAAGAAAACATTACGACGATAGCAAGCGGTTTTGAGAAATTACTTAAGCACCGTGCTGATGTATTATCAATTCCAATTACGCCTGGTGGTGGTTTAATAATCAACGGAATCGAAATTTTAAGAAGTACTGATGTGATTAGCTTTGAGAATGTTCGTGTAGTCATTCCAATACAGTTTGATCAAGATGTGGCGACAATTACGTTTAATAACTTTTTACCATTTGCAGTAACTACTTGCGTTTTGTTAATGTTTTTGTCTGTAATGAATTACTTTAAGATCACAAAACATTATTTTGAATTATTTGAAGCACTTCGAGTGATGTTAAGTCAATCGACTCTAATCGTGCCAGGAGAATCAAAAGAAAGAATTATGTTTGTTACAATTTTATTTTTGTCTATGAGTTATTTATCGACGTTCTTGGTCAATTTGACTGCCGTGAAAGTTCTTAGTTCTGAAAAATTGATATCCTCATATCAAGAACTAGATAAATCTAATTTAGTCCCTTACATAAATAAATATTACTTTAATGTATTATTTTTTGATGTGGATGATAAATTTATAAAAGCCATAAAACAAAAAATAGTAAAACTTGAAGAGATTGAACAATGTGTCCAGTTAATTCTTAGACAAGAGAATGTTGCTTGTTTTATGAATAACGCTAGAGCGGTTACGTATATACAAAACCATGTTAAACCAGATGGTAATCCTTTAATGAAAATAGCAGAAATGACTGTCTTACATACACCTCAAAGCTGGAATGTCGATGATGGATCTCCTTTCGTACAAAAATTCAATTATATTATTCAAAAACTTTCGAATTCGGGAATCTTAGAGATATTGAATAGTTATTACAAAACTATTAAAAGATTAAATAACATAAATGATATTTATGAAATGAATGAAAATAGAGATCTTTTAATATTACCATTGTTAGCGGTATTAGTTGCGGGATACGTTATTTCGGTCACTGTGTTAGCCATTGAAATAATAATAAATTATTATAGGAAAAAAAGAAACGAAGCGAGAGAAAAGACTGGGAAGAATGTGTAGTTTATTTTTGAAAAAATATTGTGCATATATATAAAATATTTCTTTGTAACGTTTTTAATTAAATAGACTGTATAGGTATAGAAATGTTATCAACCACTAAAGAACATTTACTTTCTATCTCTTTTATAGATCTTTTTGTTTATTCACTTATCATATTTACTATTAAGTATTGTAAAATCTATATTTAAAAAAAAATCTTTTCGATATTAAGGCGAATCCTGGGCTTGCAACACGGTTGAGATAACGGCAACTTTCAATGTGACGCGATGCATTTCCGGACTGCGACCGGAAGCCAGGTCATATCCAGTTATCCGGAAAAGCCGTTTTGTAAATCATTTAATATCGATCCTTATTTATAATTATTAAATGAATTTGTTTTTGTAAATGCCAATAATACCAATCGGAAAACCCATCGAAAAATAAAGATTTTTCTACAGGTTTAGTTCATTATTTAATAATTAAAAAAGTAGCTTTTTTATAAAACTGAATATTTTCATGATTTCAGCTGCGTTGCAAGCATGATCGCGATAGTTTTGTGTGATTTCTATATATCGACGCTAGTTTTCCGCTTTGTCTTGTAAGTGAATTAATAGTCGAAGTGGTTTATAATTTATTACTGCATATGTCCCTTAAGAAAGATGCGTTTGATGAGCACATAAAAATATCAATGATGACCATATAGTTTTTTGGTAAAACTAACTGCTCGAAAAAAGTGTCAAATGATACCTTTTTCAAACCAGAAACTGTTGAAAATAGTTTAATTCAAAAAATATTACTTTAAAACACAGAGAAATGAAGCTATATATTTTAAAAATTCTCAAATAAAGTTAGAGGAGTCGCGTTTGTATAATAGACTTAGAGATAATGATTAATGGCTTGCACGTATTTTCTACATAAAAAAATGTTGAGTTCTAATATACTTGAAGCAAAGTTATTTTTAGTAATTAATATTATTAGAATTTCAAGTAAATTTTTGAATCCAAAATGTAAGCTGTCTTAAAAAATGCTATAATCATTATGAGTTCAAATTTATATTTTCTAAACGTTATATTTGCAGACAAATTATTTAAGCGTTATATACGAATTCGACCAGATATCGGCTAAACTTATAGAAATGTATTTATCAAAAGTATTAAAAATTATTTTAACTAAAAGCAATTTGGGTAAATCTACATTTCAATCGTTAAACAATAATCGGTTCCTTCTCACCCCCATAAGATAAGCACGAATCTTACTGTCAATCATGTCTTGAATTCGCAAAGTTGCACTATAATGGCCAATCGAATCACCCATGTATAAATTGATAATTAAAATCACTTCGTCTTATTCATCAGCCGATATTTATTAATTAGAGCAATAGAGGCAGGTGTATAGATAATATCGTAGAAGCGCGCGCGTCGGGCCTAAAATGCGCGCTGCGGCCATGTTGTGCCCCTCGCGCCGCGCGCGCAGATTCGCCGTCGGCGCAGCGGTGATAGAGCTCTCTGCTAGAAGCCCGGGTGGAAAAATATGGCGGAGCCGTGTTTTCGATGGACGATCGCTAAGTGATGTCGAGCGATGCGCGTACGATGAACAAGTGATATCGCAAAGCCCGCGAGTCGCAGAGTTAACGTCTCGAGCAGCTAGTGTACTGGAATCCTGGTGTGGCGTTGCCGTGTGAGTGTGTGTGAAAAAAAGCAGAGTGCCGAGGATACAGGCGCAGAGGTGGACGTCCGCGGGCCAGAGTCGGTGCAGTGCATCTTTGTATAGCCGCCGCCGAGAGTAATCGCCGACTTCCCGGCGAGATGTGAACCTTAAAGAAAGTACGTTCCCAACAGTTTCGCAAGTTGTTCTAACCTAGAAATCAGGTCGGTCCTTCGCGCTGTTCGATTTGCGAGAAAGGCGCCATCCACGTCTGGCGCCGATGGTTAACCTATAAAGTTCGTGCCAATTTTTCGGAGCAATCGGAGCACTGAACCTGGCGATTTTAGAGGCGTAAACAATGGAAAATGATAGCAGGCTTCGCTACTGCCGAATTTTGTAACAATTGGGAGTCTGCTACTTGTAAATAATCTCAAAATACGGCTTTCGTTGACGCTGTTTTGTTTGTGGGCGTCGTGATTTTTTATGCACTATACATTATCAAACGCGAGTGTTCTAATAGTGAATTTTAGCGAGATCGATTTCTTTGTCAGTTTATATTTATCTAAAATTAATTCCAGAATCCTGAATGGAGTAATTTAGTGTTTTAAAGCTTGAACGCGTGATTAAAGTGTAAAAGTTTTGATTTTTCAATTTGTTCATTAAACACTGGCGGAGCCGCATTGTTATTGATTACTGGCCTTTTATCATTCGATATTTTGTTCGTTTACAAAATGCATTTTAATAGATAATGTTAAATTATGTACACAGTGCAATGCGAGTGGCGCTGAACTCGAATAAACAAAAAATGGCCGTCGGAAATACATAAGACCAGACCATTTCAATTGGAGTAATTAAATTTACTTTTCTATTTGTGTATTTTGCAGTCGAGTATTTACGATATATTATCAAAGTAATAACATTAAATTGTGCTTTTCAGTTTTTGTTTGAAAGTAAAACCACTTTGTTGAAATAAGAACTGTTTTTCATTATGTCCTTATTGGGTTTGCCCCGTCTTAGTGGGAGGTACATACAACCCCCGATTATTTACGATTTCGGATTAACCTCTTATTGAACTCTGCCACAGTCGTATAAAAATCAATTTTTCATTTCCAATTCAGTACCAGTTATTGTTAACATCATTAGCCAAACAAATTTAATTTTATCTTATCGAATTTCGAAAACTACTTACTGTCATTAAGCTCAATTTCATACGTAAAAATTCGACGTTGCAATGTATATATACCTTTTCCTTCAGTTTCGACTTTCGAGTCGTCAGAAAAGCTAACAGAAGTAAAAATTGATTGTACAGGCGCATAAGAGGAAGGCCAGGCTTTTCGTCTCGGGATCGTCCAAAAAGCAAGACTTCGTCAGTACAGCCTGACGATGGGCGACCCTACATACGCTCGCACCTGGACTGGCAGCTCGTGAGAGAGCCAGACACCATCTGGTGGTCAGTCAGTGAGCACACGCGCAGACGTCTATTATAACGTTCGCACACCTCTCACTGGCCTTCCTCCGGCCTGCTGGCAGACTGGCTGAGTATATACTATATACAGCACTATGTGAACTGACTACCCTGAACGTAGCCAATTGTTGCGCCTCTGAAAAGCCTCGAATTTCTACTCTGCGCGTTTGAATGAGTAGCGCCTAAAACCATAAGGTCTGTACCTGGCTTTCGTGCACGTGCTTATGGTTTCCGCATGTACTCCTCAAAATAATAATGTTCATGTATAATTGTTTTGTTTTTCTGGCAAATTTTGAGATTGTTAAATAATTTTTTAATCCACAACTAAGTAGTGAACGTTTTGCGTTTGTTTCGTACTGCTCCGTCATGAATTACTGTCGAAAAAACAATTTTTCTTTATTTTCTGCGATTATAAAATTTTCGTTATTGCTTCTTAACAATTAATATTGTTGCAGTTTTTAAAACTATTATTCCAAACTATGCTATTGATTGCGCAATTATCGGTATTTTTGTTTCAGTGATATACTTTGCGGCTCTTTCGCCGGTTCAAGTAGCTAATGGTCTGAAGTTGGCGCTTAAACTCAGAGCTCGTGCGCCCAACGCTGCAGCAGTCGCGTTCGCTATAGTTTATCTCCGGCACATTGCTCCTATGCAATTGACAACAAGCTCCAATCATGGTTTCGAATGATTTCGATACGGAGCAATTTGAACGAAGACTTCAATCATTGAAGGATTCGCAAGAATCTATACAGAGTCTTTCAGCATGGTGCCTTGAAAGAAGGCAGCATCATAAAAAAATAGTGGCAACATGGTTGCAAGTTCTAAAGAAAGGTTTGTGTAATGTTTTGATTTTAAAAAATACATCATTTTTCTACTAATAATGCTTATTAGTCTAAACTCTACTCTTGTATTTTCTTTTTCCACAGTAAAAGTAGAGCACAGACTCACACTTTTCTATTTAGCGAACGATGTTATTCAATATTCAAAACGAAAAAACTTTGAGTTTGTGGAATCATGGGGCACAACGTTACAAAGGGCCACTACAATGGTCCGGGATGAAAAAGTGAAGCATCGTATTTTAAGGATATTTAAAATTTGGGATCAAAGAGGAGTTTACGATGAAGAATTTCTTGCTGACTTATCAGGCCTCATTTCGGCAGCACCGAAAAAGAAGGTGGAACCTCAACCACTTCAACAAAATGAAGAATTTCAAGCTGCACTTCTTATTTCTACCATGCGATCATGTGCCACCTTAGAACAAGCCACAGATGCAAGGTTAAGGGACTTAAGAGACAGTAATGTAGATATTGACAATGCTGAGGAATTATGTGCATCTTTAAAAGATAGGAGAAGAGTGGAAGATGCTGAAAAAGAAGTTGATCATGCTGCACGTAACATAGAAAATTATGTTCGAGCCCTGGAGGCGGAAATCCGAGAAAGAAAACAAGTTCTTGAACTTCTTGAACAAGCTGATCAATTTTATGAAACACAGAGAGGCGAAGTTAAAATTGTTGTTAATGTAAGTATATTTAGTTCATACAAATTAAAAGTTGCATATTTGTTAAATTAATTTTTATCTTTATTTATGAACTGTAGGCTTATCGAAATTTCGGTAGTAGAGTGAAAAATTTGAAGAAAAAATTAGATGAACTGTTGCCCATGTTAGCTTCGCCCATTCCATCACCGGATATAAATGCTCCATCTCCAAGTCCTGATAGTGATATTGAGCTTCCAGGAGATGAAGGTCAAATTAACCAATCCACGTTAATAAATATTGCTCCTCCAACAATGTATGGGACTTATGGTCAGGATTATAATCCAATTACAGCCCCAATTAACAATACAACTGCTGACTTTAGTAACAATTTCTCATCATTTATGGGAGGAAATTTGGAATTTGATCCTGTAAGGCTAATTATTTTTCATATTTATTTAAGTTTCATAGAAATAATAAATAAATTTATACTTATTCGCTATTTCATTTTAGAGAAATGTATTTAATGAAAATTCTGTAGCATCTGGTAACAGTCAACAATATGATTCATTAGAGGTGTGTATTAATATTTAATATAAAAAGATTATTAATCCTATGATTTACAAAACAAAATATTATTTTTCTTTCTTATAGAATAAATCAAGTGAAGGGATTGACATTCACCCTCCATTATTGGAAGCAAACAATGACGAGCCAGTTTCAAGTTTCTTAAAAACAGTACTGCCATCATCAGATACAACATCCGATTCATGTGGTATTCCTGGTCTTGGTTTAGACTCAACTGATGTATTATCTGATAATTTGCAGTGCAATGATTATAGACCTCTTTCACAACTGCCATCAACTCCATTAATGGGAAGGTCTATGAATATTCCTACAACGCCAATAGGAAATTTGAATCATATTTCCACTTTAGGACACAGCACACCGTTACAAAGTAGAAATTTAAATGGGGAATCTCACACACCTTCACCATATTCCAGTGAAAATAGTCAAAACAACGCTTCTTTATCTAACACGTTTGATGGATCAATGAATAATGTGAATCCGCTTCAACCTCCTCCTATGCCACCAATAGAATTTTTGGATGACAATAATTGTTATAGTAAACTTCCTCCTAAATTTCCTACATGGACCTTTGCTAATGACACACCAAAAGAGCCTCCTAAGTGGGAAGAAAAAGGTTTGTATATTAGTTTATAAAGTTTTCTATTAGAAAAAATAGTTTACATTGATCACTGTTTTTTGTAGTTGTGTTTCCAGTTGTTAATGACACAAATCCAATTTGGCCAGTTGTCGATGGAAAATTAAAACCTTCATGGAATGAAGCAAGTAATGATCAATGGGATATGAATAATGAACCATCTTGGGCAGACAATTCTAGAATGAAAGACGAAATTCTTTCGGAAACTCCGGAATCTCCACCTATGTATGAAAAAGCAGGTTTTAATGAACCAGTTGAATATAATGATTCACAGTCACAAGAGCCAATTTTGAGTAGTGTTGGAGATGTTGACCACAGGTAATGATTTAATAAGATATTAAATACAATTGAATTCAACGAATTTGTTAAAGCATAAATTAACAATTATTTTTTAAAGGGTGTTACCCATGCCAATGTCTATGGATAAACAATTACCTCATCGTCTTATGAAAGGCGCCGATGTTGATCACCGCAATCTTATAAGTCTTACAGGAAGTCCTGCAAATAATAGTAATGACGCATCATCCGGGCCTCTGTCTAATAACTCTTTGTGGACAAACACAGATCAAGATTACAGGTAATTAATTTTTATTACTACGATAATATGTGAAAACTAAAATAAATTAATATAAAATATTTAGAGATAAATGTAAGTACTTAACAAAATACAATTACTTTTTTTAGGAGGCCAAATGTTCAAGTAGGTGACAATGTTGAAAGTGTTGACATGGAGATGTCAGATGAAGAGAGTGAAAATAAGAAAGGCAATCGTATGTTGGTGGATATTAGATCTCAACAAGATAGAGACATGCGAATACCTAATATGCCGCCAGCGCCACCCCTTGGACCGCAACATCATCACGCAACAGACATGGACATGCGATTGATGTCTGGACCACCAGGGCCTGTTAATACAATGGTTAGTAGTTTATGTTCAACTGTACTTATGTAGAATTTCTATTTAAAAAATCTTTTAAATACTTTGATACATGATGATTACCATGGACACAAAGTTCAACTTTCACTTTAAAATATTTACTTTAAATCTTTTCTTATTTATTTCATTTAAGTAGGGTATCATATACAGTTACGATTAATAGGTTTAATATTATATAATATTTTAGTATACAAGAAGATAAGATTCTAAAAATTAGGTAATTCTAGATATTACGCGCCAAGAAATTTCACGTATCAGAAAAATTAAGATAAAAAATAGAAGCTCAAAAATCTTTAATGAATTCGGCATTAAATTTAAATTTTATTTTATAGGGATCACAAAGAAATAGCAATATGGGACCGGAGTTGCGAGGAGTTGATACAAGGCCACCACCTCCGCCTCCTCCTTTACCGTCATTTCATCAAGGACAATCAAACTTTCCACAAAATCCACAGTCCGAATTCCGGCACAATAAACAAATGGATTTTCGGCCAAATCAAAATTTTCATCAAAATCAGCAGGACTTCAGGCCTAGTCAAAATTATCCACCTGCTCAACCAATGCAGGATCCAGGTCCATTCCATCCACCAGGTCCCCCTGGTCCCCCTGGTCCCCCTGGTCCTTCAGGTCCGGATTTCGATTTCTTCGATAATCAACATGGAAGGTATCCATCTTTATATCGTGATGCGTAAAATTCACAAATTCTTGAACTTAGACTTAAACGTAGTTTTTTCTACATAATAAATTCATGAAAAATAATTGAATATACTTAATTTCGTAGTACAAGAGGCTCGCACATGCAACGTGGCGGTGGTATCGGTCGAGGAGGAATGGGAGGCGGTATGGGAGGCAACATTGGTGGTGGCGGTGGTCCAGTGTTTCGTGGCGGTGGCGGTGGGCCGAGGCCACCTTGGATGGACCGAGGTGGACCTGGTCCACGTCCCATGTCGATGGGTGGTTTTCCACCGCCGGGACCACTTGGGCGTGGCATGAAGCCCCGAGGTGGTCCGTTCCGTGGTGGAGGCGTATTTCGCGGAAGAGGCCGAGGCGGCAGTGGTTGGTAGACAATGTCAGTGCAGCCCCGATCGCTGGGGATTGAGACAAATCTTCGTCGAACGCGCGCTATCGATGCAAGCGCATACGCCTGTGTATATATTTTCGTCTGTCGGTATTTATCTAAACACGACATGCGAGTGAGATGACTCCAGAATCGAAAAAAGGTACCGAGTTTGACTCGGGCACTGCGAGAGTATCGCTTACTACCCTTGTGTATATTGACGTTTAGATTTAAGAACTCGGATGGGAGTTTTCTGACTTCCTGGTGTTATGACTTTGCTCTTACGTTGTCCCTGTTAAATGAAATATATGGCATTGGGGTTATGGTAGTTGTCGGTCGATTATTGATAGAGATTTATTGACTGAAAACAGATTTACGGTTTTCTGAAATCGAGACAGCCTAAAACTTTATGTTCCAAAATCGAAAAAAAACGTGGTAATTGAGATTTCGAACTTAAAGTGTATTTAATGTACATTAAAATGAAAATGATAAATCTGTATTTTACTGCGTAAAAGAAATATTGTCTATAAAAGTCAGAGTGGAAACTGTATGAATTTCGTTAACAGGGATAAATCTCACTTTTAGAATTAGAAACAATTTTATGTTTGTTTTGATCCCATCGTCGACAATTGTACTATGTTATACAATGTAAATAGGCATCATCCTGACTTCTTGATTCTTTGAAAATCTATTAGGATTATTGCTCATCAAAATCCTCGAGTTTATATGTGAAATTCATAACTTTTAATCATACAAGTAATACAGATACAAACACTTACACCTAGATACAAAAAGGTAAACAGTTGAAAGACATATAAAAAAAATTGAAAGAATGCTAAACGAGATATGATAGTAATGGATTCAGTTGTTGTTGCGTTTTTAATGATAATTCTGCGTTTGTAAATAAATTCATTTTTGCGAGAAATATGTATAGCACTTTGGATGGATCTTGGTTGCTATTATGTGTCTGAATATTATAAGTTTATTTGAAGCGTTTAGAAATACATCTTCAGTGTTTGCACTGTGAATGATCGATTATCATTGTAGTCATTAGATTCAACACATTCACAGTCGAGTAAATATTTTTTTAATAATGCAGTCATGTCACAATTTCTTTTTTTTTTAATTTTTTTGTTTTTTTAATGAATAATGTATTTTCCTATAAAGTGCTTGCGTTCTGGTCTGTGTTTGTGCATTTCATCGAAAATTAAGTAAAAATTAAGTTTGCGTTTGATAATATTTGTTCTGATTGAGCTTAATCCTTAAAATGCAATAGAAATATAAAATTTGGCTGATTGTCAAGTATGTATTTGAGTAAGCACCGGGTTATCCAACAACTATACTTCACATATTTGTAATCAACGCAGCATCATATTTATTAATTTATGTATTTATATGTTTTTGAAACTTGTAAAAGAAGCAATATTATACCTTAAAGCTTACTAAAACCTTACTCTAATTAAAAAAGAAAAAACTGTCAAAATTTTATATTCGTATTGTATTTTACTGTGTTCATCAAAACAAATTAACAAAAGATAGAAAAGAAAAAATTGAGGTAAAACCATCAATTGTGTACAGTTATAGCGATCGACGTTTCTTGATATGTTTTGCACATCACAAGTGAAATAATTTTCTCTGTATAAAACGAAAGGAATCCTAGAAGCTTTAAGTAATTTCTTTAATAAAACATTGACTCCTATTGAGGTCCTTGTCAGCATCCAATATTAATAGTTATCTCGCACATTCAACAAATTTTTTGTTTATATTTGTGCAGTATATCAGTCGATAAACGTATTATAAATTATGGATTGAAGGTGCGAGGTAAATTAATCTTCGGTATATTATTTCTTTTTAATATTCTTTTGTTTTCTCATTTATAATTTGATTTAAAAAAGTAGTCAGATGCGGAGTTTTCGGTACAGTCTGTGATATACGCGATTCATTTCGTACGTGATAGCGGAAAAAAAATTTAGTACAAATTTAATTAATATAACCCTGAATTCGAGTAAACGTTCCTTTTGGAAAAAACTACATTGGTATCGGGCTGCAATAATGTTTTATATTTTCAATTTTAGTATAAGTGTATTTATATAGTGTAAGCTTAATTGGCTTGATTACAATCTTTTATTTTATTATAATACATCTTGCAAATCTATACTTTTTGATAGATTTATATTTTATATTTTATCGCAAAAAATTTGTTATACTCAAAATATTTTTCGCGATAAAAAAAATTATTTATATAAAATAACAGTAAAGGTTATCATTTATCGAGACTTCACAAACAACTAATTAATTAAAGTATGTAATAGAAAAGTCCCAAATAATATTTTTTCAATATAAGCTAAATTTGTATTAAAAAATCAAAATTAGTAACTTTTTATAATAAAAATTTTTTTTTTTAAATTAAATTAAGGTAAAAAAAAGCAAACAGTTGTAAATATTTAGAACACAGTTGCAGCTCTTATAACGTTCAAATCACAACACTCAATGAAAATTTAAATAAAAAAGTAGTCATAGGCGGATGCACTTAGTTTTCGTAGAACATTTTTTATTTTCCGTTCATAAAAAATTATTTTAACTACATTTATATGTATATTATTGAACATAATAATTATTATTTACATATATTTTTTATTTTCTACTGTATAGGACGAATGAATTCGAGGTATAAACCAGTTACAAATTCTTCCCTGATATGGCAACAAGTTTAATGTCTACAAAGTAATTTTACCCTTTAAAGATTAGATTTAACATTTAAACCAATTTAACAATAATTTCTCAACGCAATCGATATATAAATAACTTATAAATTATTCTTGTATAATATGTAGCCTTTGGGAATATTGTCAATGTATTTTATTGGTTGATAAAATGTTATAATTGAGATATTTAAATTACAAACGGAATAAAAATTTAATTCTTTTTTTTACGTAAATACGTGAAATTAATTAATAAATCGTTTAAATTTTATGAAAAAAAAATTTATAATGTTCTTGTGATCAATTAAATTTATATAAATATACAATTCTAGAAATTTATTAAAATAAAAAAATTATGATTATATTTATTATAATAAGTTAAAAAATCTACACAAATTCATTTTCAGATATATAAAATTTTGTATACTGCAATTTGGTGTAAAAAAATTATTAGTTTTTTGTTTCTTTAAAATTTAAGAATTTAATCGTGAAGTTTATATAAAAAAGAAAATAATGTAAAAATTTCGATTACATAATTATTATGAATGAACTGATATAATTAATTTGAAATAATATTTAATAATTTAATATTCAAAATAATAAAAAATTTAAATATAATAATAATAATAATAATAATAATAATAATAATAATTTTCAAATTTGTTTGCATAAAGTTATACATTAGAATAAGTTATACATATTCTAATACAAGCTGTTAATGGTTTTGGATCTCATTAATTATTTGAAAAATCGAAATTATATCAGACATATACTAAATATCTGAAAAGTTACAAAATGATACTTAAATAAAAAATTGCAAGAATTAGAAATAAATCTACTTTTTTTTGTTTTATTTGATAATAAATTAATTGATAAATAGAAAAATGTATTTCAAGTATATGAATTAACTTTCATTAATTTTTATGGACTATAAATATAAATTTACATTAAGTACTTTGGTGAGTATTATCAAAGCTGTTCTTTACATTTTTTAGTATAAATTAAATTTGATATAATTTCGTTAATTTTTTAATCATTTGATTTAGAGATCCAAATCCAAACTTTTTTATTAAGTTTTATATAAAATTTTATATTAAATGTTTAATTAACCATAGCTTATGAATAAAAGAAATAAGTTCCTTTTTTTAATTGGAAAATCATATAAATTTTAAAAATTCAAATTTTTCAAAATATTTGAAATTTTTTTCAAATTTAATTTAAAGAACGGTTAATAAATGCAAATAAAAATGATATTCATTTTTAAAATACATTTTTCGTGTCAGTGTTTAAAAATATAAAAATATTTATTTGATAGATGTTATGTAAAAACAAAAACAACGTAATAAATAATGTTAAACAAAAAAAGCATGATTTAGTCATAACTTTAATGTATTTAAATAATTTTAAAAAAGAAATTTTTGCTATTAAATAATTTTTATATATTTAGTTAGATAAAGTGATCTCTTTTAAAACCACGATAATTAATGTTGCATTGCAACGGAAAGATAATCGATTTTCAACCTGGTACCACTGTGACTTTTCCAAGAGGAACGTATCTCGGACTCATTTTCATAAACATGTCGATTTGAATTCGCACTTTATATAGTTTTTAGGACGAAAACCACCGCATTCTCATCCAAGTTTGATATGCAAATATATAAAATGCTTTCACCCTTTTACTTTACGCCAACTATGTGCACTCGTTAGAACACATAGCGTCGCAAATACAGATCTTTCGTAATTTTAGTGAAGCGTGTATAATGAAAATTTATATATAAGCATAAAAACGACGTGTAATTGCATACTGTGTATGCTAATCGATCTTTTTTTATAAAGCAGAATAAAAAGTTTATTGAGATAATTAATTATTGTTTTATCAAATTGAAACCCTCTATTACAAAGAAAAAAAATTTAATATTTTTGTATCAATAATATATACATCCTATACATTAAGTTTATTAATTTATTCTTGATGTTTTAAAAAATTTTTATTGCATTTTTTTTAATTTTTTTATTGCTGACGCCAATTTGAAATTCAAACTTGAAGAGGGCGAGAACTGGTATTGGATGTGTGAAATTCAGTTTGCACATGCGCAACTGTTACTCCACAGACAATGACATTGAACATTGATATGCAAACAGCTACGCAATATGCCTACAAGTAAATTGGAAGGATGCCCTGGTTTTAAAGAGATTTTTACATGTTTTTAATCACTTAAAATATTTAAAAAAAATTTCTAAGTATATAATTAATTAAACTTTATTTTATTTCTCTCATTAAATGAAAAGCAAATAATTCTACTTTTACGTTTTAAAGAATTTATAGATTTATTTGAATTCGAACTCTAAATGATTAACATTGATATTAATGTAAATTTTTTAAAGGAGTTTAAATTAGTATTAAATGTACTAAAACGTAAGCACCAAAAACGATAAAAAATCAATGAATTTTTTCTTTTTATTTATCAAATGTATTAATGTAAGAAAATTTTAAATTATTATTAATTATCTTAATTAAAACAATAATTTTTGTCATTTTTTAATAAAACATCACACGGCATAGCACTTTTAAATAATCTTCTGATAAAACGTTGCAATTATTTTTTAGAAACTTGACTGTTCATAAATAATGATTCACACGTACAAATATGCTTCCACAGTGGCAGTGCTGAGAAAACAGTCTACCTAATATCATATATTTGGTCATCAAGATGATAGCAAATGATACCTGCTATCATTATTTACAGCAAAAAAAACCTTACCCTGGCATAGGGCGTGAGTGCGTCATTCGAAGCTTTCCGCGGACTTATGGAAAAAATTTTCCAACCCCGACTTGGGTAAAAGTTTAATGGAAGATTTGCGATATGTTAAACCTATACTAAAGCAGATCTGAAATGGATGATAAGGCATTCATATTGAATGAATATTTATCGATTATTTAATTTGTTTTACTCACAGATAGGTTAAACTTTTAGAAATGGTAGGATATAAGCATTAAAAATATAAACATTACACATTTTCTCGCATAGGTACGTAATTATTCACTCGAATTCAGTCGAAGTATGAATAATAATTTATTTTATTTTATTAATCAAACCTTTTTTATAAATACATGAAATAAAATAAAAATTTTGATTTGATTAAAGTTGGTTATTGATATTTATAAATATAATACAATGTCTGACGAATTAGTAGTCTTTTGCTACTTTTATATTATAATTGTTTATAAATATCAATATAATTTATTAATATTAATTTTTTAAACTTCGATTTAATTCAAGACTATTGTGTTATTTTAATTGAAAAATCTTGTATTAATTTTATTTTATTTTCATTAATTAAAAATAGATACTGGTCAGAATTAGTATCATTTTGTATCGTAGTAACTACATACGTAATTTTGATAGTCTTTCCTATTTATAACATTATGATAACAAATAGTGATAGCAACTTATCATACTGTTTTATCTTATACATTAATGAAACGCTAATTAAAATTTAAATGACTAAAAATAAGTTCATTAATAAATATTTTTGAGTATAATAAATATTAGATTCCTAATTAGATGTGCACACAGTACATAGGAATAAGGGTGAAGAGGTATTTTAAATGTTTTGAGATTGATATAAAATTTTATTCATATTTATAAGAACACAAACTAATACAAAAGAAATGTTAAATTTAAGAAAACACACGATTCAGATTGTCAACATCATCAATAATAAAAAATTCGATACCACAAAAAGGTGAGACGCACAAACCTAATTCTCCAAAGAAAAATACGCTCGCACATGAATAGAAATGTCTAGATTCCATTTATCCCAAAAACACGGCGCATCTGCGCTTACAACGCATATCAACCCTATTAGCGCTCGCGGGAAATGCAAGGCTATTTTTCACGAAATACACACGAGCGCTCGTACAACAAAAAAAAATCTCGTCGAGATTTTGTTTGTGAGCATATTACGAGAAAGGAGGGTAGCCAAACTTCGCCTCATCCTCCTCCCCCCAGGCCGTATTATGTCATACACGCCGCGTCATTTCGTCCCTTCGCACCTATATAAGCGGCTCCTCGCCGCGGGCTCTATATATTTTGCCTAGGGTAAAAGAGAAATGCGGAAAGGAATAATACGTATACCCAGCCGAATGGGGAAGTGTGTGTTTCGCGTTGCCTGCGGAGACCTTGAAGATGACGTGAGTTACCGAGGTTCCTCGTTTTATTTATATGTATAGATAATACTTTTGAAAGTACACGGCACGTGAGTTACTTTCTTCTGGGCGTTTTTCCTTTGCGGCTACGTGCGATCTTGTTGGCTTTTTGATGTATGTTCCTCTAAGGAAGCAATCGTAGATTGCAGGTATTTCGCTCTTATTTTGTATTACGTGCCGGGCTTTCTTGAATAATGCGAGCATATGCAATGCGCGTATGTGTTATAACTTGTACTCACGATTGCTAAAATGATGTTGGAACTCTTTTATTTATTATAGAAATATGCAAATGACCCTAGATTCAGTCAAATTATTTTTAAAATGTTGTTTGATTAAAAATTTTGTTGTTTTTATTTTTTCTTGCTCTCCCAAGTACAAGAAAGCAGTAAAATAGTGAATTAATATTTTAAAATTTAATTATTCAGTTTACAAAAATATCAGGAGTTCGAAACTTGAATAATTCATTTACTTTGAGTCTACTTAAAATAGAAATCAAATAGATTTATGTTACTGAAAAATTTTTATAAAAAATAAATTATAATGAAATATAAAAGATAAAAATTTGTATTGATTTTTAGGAACTGAATCTTTATAATAAAAGATTGCTTGTAATTTTGGAGATATTCTGCTAATGTTACATTTGAAATTATATAATATAGAATTAATTCTTTTTTTAGTTTCGTGTGGTATAAGATAATAATTTTCCACTAAATCGATTGAAAGCTAAAATTTATTTTTATTAATTTTCTTCGTTCATCGATAATACTTTGAATCGTGCAGAAATCTAATAATCAAGGAAGTGGTTAACAAATATTGGAATCAAGTATACGGTTTGGGCACGTAAACTGTGGCTTTGTTTACGCATCTGAATGGCGCCTTTCAATCCCAGTTAGTATGTAATACCAATTAATAGCTTTCCTTTGTTCAAACTTTGAGTAACACGTGATGTTGCTTATATTGAAATACTCATTAGTTAAATGTAGTTTTACAATATCAATACAAACACTTGTATTGATTCACAGACTGCAAAATGCCTTTGCATATGTACTGAAGTACACTACTGAGTGCCTGATTAAAAGTGGCTCTTTCTACTGATTTCTCCGTAGGAACATACATCAAACATTTTACACACAAAAAATAATAAAACAACATTTTTCTTAATAAAAATAATCCCATCACGAAAACATTCATAAAAAAACATCTACGGCGAGGAGCGTCGCATTCGTTACAGCGAAGGCGCTGAAATTTTTGAAAAATTCCCCGAGCTTCCGGTTTTAACTGATTCCGTCGTAACGAGCGACACGTACGGGCGGCGCCGGTGAAAAATGCAAAGCTAAACTCACCGATTCCTTTGTGCCTGCTTCGGTATTCAAGTGGCGTCTCGTGAATAAATGCGAGGCACTTCGTGTATACATGCAAATGCGCTCACGAAAAACGCTGCCTCTCTCTTTCTCTCGGCGAGTTCACCGGATCGCATCTGTTAGATTTCAGATGAGCAAGAGTCAGGCTCGCGCGCGAATTTTCTTTGCCAATATCTCATTTGGCATGCTCGTTTAATGATCGCTGATAGATCGTTGCATTGATCGGGTTTTGATTGACGTGCTGAAGCGGAAGGATTATTCATTTTACGCATTGAGCGGTCGAGATGTTTTATACAACGATTTCTGTATGTGATTTTGTTGCGTTATGAATAATAGTTTTGAAATTAATAATGCGGTAGTTAGTGAGAAATTGATTTTTATCAAAACGTATGAAATGAGTATACTGTCTTTTATGCAGCCAGAAATGAGAGTTAAAATTCTACTAATCAATAAACAGCAAGACATTTTCGCCTTCTACTCACGTTTTCACCGCAGTTTTATTTTTATTGATGTATGCTCAGTGCACGCGTATTTGAGTTTTATTACCTTCCACATAAGAAACAAGCCAAGGTATTTTTCACATATACCTATAGGGAAGAATGGGGTGAAGTTACACAGACATCAAATGTCTCCTTCATAAAATGCGTTTGTGAGATATTAAGGTACATGTATTCTCTGCAAAAGGCGCTTATAACCGATTCTTATCATCAACCTACTAAAGTCTAAACGAGCATTATAAAATATTATAAGACGTATATGTATTTTTTATACTTTGAATGTCTGAACAACTTTGCCATGAATATTATAATATTATAAATTTTGTGAAATCAGAGTTTCATTTTAATCTAAGAAATAAATCATGATTTTTTTTACTTGTTAAATATTGAAAAATGGAATCCAAAAATTCTGGAACGTTACCTTACTCTATTGCATATCGAAAATATCTTTTCTCATTTTATTTTATGTACAACATTTTACGAGATAGTGCGATTAAAATTTTTACTCGAATATATAAGCGCTAACGTCAGGTCGCATTTCGTGAGATATACTGTATAACTCGATAGTTTTAAAACTATATACTCTGATAACCTCTGATAAAGCTGGAGTTCATGTCTTTTCGTACTTAATATCATGCATATCGCTGACCTGGAGCTCAAGAATGATATATATAAATGGAAGCTACGAGATGTACATGTAGTGTTTGGTGTGATGCTATAATGTAAAGGGCTTTTAGGAATACCTATAGTTTGTTAATTTATATAAATGGTCCCAAAGCGAGGGAAATTCGAATAAGAATATCCCCAATACTTAATGTGGTGAAAGTTAATTTTATACAAAATTTTGTACGTTTATCTTATACTTATTTTAGATGATCGTTTGACAGTTTTCATTAAATTAATAAAAAATAGTTATAAAATTAATAAACCTATAAGATCAATTGGCTTTGCCAACATTATGTATTTTAACATTTTTTCAAACAATTATTTGTCATCTTAAACCAGTAAAAAAAAAGAAATATTTTATTCACTTCAGTCCTTCATTTACATCGTCAAGATTCTTTTGTATGTTTATAACGACTTGTTGACGATGTTTTAATGTACTACGTCAATTTTCATTAGATGTGAAAAGAACGTACTAACGCGCATATTTATCATACCTCCAAGCACCATCTTTTTCGCTAAAGCACTTTTCTTTGTCCTTTTTGATCTTTCATAAAAATCAATTCACAAATTATAGATTAATGTGTAACATACTGCAATCTAAGGAGAAAACTTTCATAAGAGCAATCTGACGAATATCGGAAAAGTTAATAAAAATCAATTAATGATATTTTTACCCAACAAAAATGTTTCTAGAGTTACTTCATAGTAGTAAATTAGTAGAAATAAAGCTGGAAAATTCACAACTCTAATTGTTCTACATAAAAACGGTTTTCTTAATTTAAAATTGTACTTACGCATATTTTTATTTGGGACAACAACATAATTTTAAATGAAAATTCAGATTTTAGTCACGATTAAAAACTATGTTAATGGTTTAGAATTAAAATGTTACTACGTTTAACTTTATAATAGTTTTAACAACTGCGTATAAAATCTTTTATATCTATAAAATGAGAAAACTCTCATTATTAATTTAAAGCGAATAAATGTATATTATTAGCATTACACGGCCTAATCAGCAATGCAATCGTACAGTATTGGAAATCTCACTTTGGATAAGCCGTCGACGTCAATAATTCGCACCGACTGAATTTGCGTGATGTCGAGTTTCTTCAAGGGACGTCTTTGCGCTTGACATTTTGCGCCGGCAACACATTCGTCTTTCTTAACTTTTTCCAATTTCCTTCCCGCTTCTGGCTTGTCTACTTCTCTTGTGCTATTCGCGGAATTATTCATGTTTTTAAAGGACAAAGATTTCGGTATTCTTTGTATACGCAGTCACGATGAGACACTCACGTATTGTGTTTCGGTACAATGGCGTTCATTTCAGATTTTTTCATTTCTTTGAGCGATTGTTTAAGTTTGTAACTGTTCCCCTTAAATTTCGATGAACTTTTCTTTTAGATTAGCTTTGCGGCTTTTGCGAGTAATTTTCCACGATTTTTTAGATTTTAAGATTCAATAGTTTACTTTATACTTGAATAAAAATTTATCAATCCCTAATATTTTATAGACGCTGGACCGAAAATTATAGGAATACTTAAATTTAATTTAAATAATCATATTTCCATTATTCATATCATTCCTATCACTTTTCTCACGACGAAAACTATTTAACAGCAAGTTCTTTACAAGCCAACCAGGCGGAAATAATTCAAGCTTCAAAGTAAGAGCTTGTAATGCCGGCGTTTGAGACCGCGCCTTTAATTCGCGGCAACGAGCACGCGAGACTTTTCTGAAAATTAACATATTGACCCGATTTCGTACTTGGGTGTACCGGGGAAGCGAATCCAATTACGAGCTTCAAGCACAGCGTTATACACGGAGCGGACTACTGCGCGCGCCTCTGTTTTTGCAGAGTGTGTCGTCGATAAACCTACGCTTTTTATTCAACAACAGCCTGCCCTGTCGCGGCCCTGCTATAATCGGCTGACTTTTTACTGTTGGGACGTTACTTTTGATTGACGTTCAAGTTTAACGTTCTTCAACGAAATGCTTTTTTTTAAATGACTATATATATACGGTATTTTTAGAGTAAGTAAAAATCGAAATTTTTAGAGTATTTGCCCGTTTAAAAAAAAAAGTGACTTTAGAGTTTGTTTTGGATTGACGATAAATTGTTTTTATGTGCGTTTGTGGCTTTTCTATTAATGCTATGTAATGGATGTGGTTTTTTGAAATGAGAATCGATTTCTTCGAACGTAAAAGCAACCATTTGAAGTAAACTCAGTGACATTCCCTGAAAGAGCTTTTAGTATAGCTCGCGGTTCTTGAAATTGTTCACTTTGAGGTATACTCTAAGGAAAATAACAGTGAATGCAACAACAAAGACTGAATTCCAATTAAAATGCAAAAACTGAGAGAAAGAAAACAAAGAAAAAAAACAAAAGAACTTCTTAATTTCCACATTTTTCTAAATAACAAACTTTAATCTTCAGGAAATGTTGATTTAATTTTCAAGCTTTACACCCTACTTTCTTCTCCCTTCAATTTTTGTCCGTCCTTGCTTGAGAAAGTCATTTAAACTTTCACAAACTCAACAAAACAATCTCTTCGGATCAATCTTCGTCGCTAGAAAAAACAAATTTTCTCCAGTCTTCTTCCTCAACTTTTCCGCGCCAAACATTCTCAGCACCAAACTTTCCCAAAAAAAGTATCTCACACCGTATGTAAATTAAAGCTCCACCTATTCGACGATCGCGCTTGTACACGCCTCAACAAATCAGCCCGCGCGTTTTTCCCGGGAATCCGTGAAATAACAGCTTCATCCCGGAAAATCACTTGTCCAGGCGCATCCGCATCGACTGCGCCTCTGTATCAGGCCAGGCAAATTTTCCGCATCAGTCGCTGTACGCTCCTCCTATCAGTCCGGTGTCGCTTCGCCGGGGCCTTTATCTTTTCGTCCGTAATTGCGACAGGAGCTCGCGCGCGAGCGCGAAACTGAATTTCATTGTCATTGACGTGTCTACTTTATAGCGGATTGCCATCCTCTTCGCTCGCGCGCTGATGAGGACTTTCCGTTAGCGTGAGCCTTTTCATGCTGGTATATATAGAAGAGGAACTTGACGAGTGCTGAACTGTGCGCTCTGGAGGAGGCATTCGCGAAATTGAAAAGACGAGCGTTTTTCAATGAGCTGCGCTGCTCGGTCTGATACTTATTTGTTTACTGGTTTCATATATGTATAATAAAACTGTGAATATTTGAAGATAAAGGGGAAAAAGAGCTCTTTATAGCTCTTTTTCTTTCTAGAAAAAGAAACGAATTTTTGAAAGAGGTTATCATGTTTTTTTCTAAAATGTATTGTCGCAATGGCGAGATAAGTAAAATGAAATGTTAATTATGATATAATTACTACAACGCGTTCTTATCGCGTTATAGCATATCAGTATGTTGGTTACGCGTCAATTTATAAATTTACATAAAATTAGCTTTTATGAGTGTACGTTAGAGTGCGGTTTTCGAGTTAGAAGGAGAGTTTATATCATCGAAATGGATGAAAGAATTGAAATATTTCGGTGTTTATAATCGTAAGATAGTAAATAATGAATTTTTTCTTAAACTACTTTTTGTATGAAACTTTTAAATATCATTGAAATAAGAAAAAGCATTGATTCAAGTTGCATCTACATGACAAAAGAAAAATACTGCCAATAATAATAGAAAAAAGTTCTATTAATATATTTATAATAGTAATAACAATTTTTTTTTCATAAATTATGAACAGTATTTAAATACATGTATGTATACTTATATTTTATGAGATTTGGTCTAACATAAACTGTGAGGGTCTTTTACAGGAAATTCAGAAATAGGTTTACTTCTAATTGGAGTTTCTAACTTGTTATATGAGTGCTGTGACTCCTAAACGAGTTGCCATGTACCTGAGACCAAAAATTGTTGTTATAACAAATATTTTTTAAATTGCATCCATGCAAAACATTTGAAAATTATATATAAAAAGTATTTTTATTTATTTTAATTTACATCTGAATTTTATTTTTATCACTTGTTAATAAACTTAAACAAATATTTTCTATTAGTTAATTTAATAGGGTTTCTTTAACAATATCTGTTAAATCTTATATAATTATTCTTTTGTACGATAAAATAAATGGGTTTCGTTAAATCATTATCACGATTCTAATGCTCATTATAAATAGAAAATTGCAGAATTATAATTTATTTTATTTAAAACTTGTATGATAAATTATAATATTATATATTTGTCATAATTTATCTTTTAATTAACTAATATCGTCTATATCTTCTGTTTCAAATAACGTTGACATAATTTATATTATAGACATATTATTTGATGTTTGCCTTTAATTAAGAGCTGTGATTAGAAATGCAAGATACAGATAATAAACACGCAAGTGATTTTAATTGATTCAATTATTTTGGAGTACAAATATGTATTGGCAATTACAATTTTATAGAATATTATGAATATTATACTACTAAGTATTATTGTAAAACAAATTGATAAATAAGATATAACTTTTTATTAGACTTTGATCAAATTTTTTATTTATTCAAGAAATGAAATCTTTAATTGCTCTATCTATGTTTAGTCAGTGGAAGTAGCAAAATTTATTCTAACATTTATACTAAATAGCTTTTAGAGATAATAAGATTAGATCGATCTTTAGGGGCGGTTGAGCGATTTCTATATATATCTGTTTTCGCCATCACAGTATTCTTTAAATACAAACACATTGTCCTATTTCTCCATTTTTTTAGTTATATTCAACTTATTATTTATATTATTACTATCAATTTTTTTAAACTAATGATTTCAAATTTGCTATAGGTACGTTTAATATGTTTTATCTATTTTTGTATTTTATCATTGTTTTAAAGGTAAAAAGTTTGAATCTTATTTATTAAACAAAACGCTTTGTTTTTTTTTTGCTGAGGCATGACGTCGATGGGTCTTGAATTGAGACCATTATTAAGTGCTCTGCCTATAATATAGCGTAAATGGTTTGGAAGCAGGGAGGAAAGAAGAATACATTTTCTTATTTATTAATTAAAATTTTACTTTGAGGAAAATTAATCATAACTTTTCATAAAAAAACAAGTATATAGTATTTATAATTCAAAATTCAGTTGTTTTAAATAAAAAATGAAAAATCTAAAAGTATATTAGGTAGATGTAGCGATATCGAATTTATCGACCATCCATCCATATCAAGGGAAAATTCCAAAGCGGGTGGACCCTCATTTTAGACGTTGGATGCTTCCTCACCGTCAGAATTTTGGTAAAAAATGAAATATGAAAATACGAAGGTAGTCCAGATCTGTAAAGTTATCCCTTAGATAAATTGCAACTGAAATTTTCAA
>JAPYZA010001639.1:0-30342 GCA_030522685.1 Eupelmus azureus
TTTTTTGTTGTGGGTTTTAAGTTGTAAAAATGGTGGGTGCGGTAAAAAGTTTGATTTTTTAGCTGGGGATTTGGTTGGTATTTGGGAAATAATATGGAGGTTAATTTTATGTTTTTCAGCTTGATAGGGACTATTAAAAGATTAATTTTGGTTCTCTGCTGTTTTCTAGGCACGAAATGACGTTATCAAACAATACATTATTTTATGCGATTGTTTACATACTTTTGTAATATTTTTCATTTATATCTCAGCGCTGTAACGACTTCATATTACATTTTCCCTTCTACTTACAAAAAGCCTATATATATTTTATAAAAACACACAAAACTCAAGCTACATCAATAAACACTCGAATAATAAGAAAAAAAGTAAGCATCCAGCCTCATAAACAACAGATCGCATGCAAACATTCTCCTCGCGTTTACGAGCGCAAAATTACGCTTCCATAAATCCGGCCTACCCATCGCTCATTATCCCCAGCCTAGCTCAACCTATAATGCACACCGCGCTCTAACCTTGACAAATTGAGAGAAAGAAGCGCGAAAAAAAGCAGCGACAAAAAACAATAAAACGCCCGTATATATACGCAGCTCGTAACAATCGCGGCTGTCCTCGCGTATAAGGCAGCCGTACATCCCGGCTTACGGAAATTAAAGAGCGTAAAAATTAGATCTCCGTAAGATTGGGCTATACGTGTACACAAAAGGCCCTGCCCGCTCTCGGAGCGCACATCCTCTTCATGAAAAGAGAGGAAAAAAAATGAACGCGCTCGTATGTATACACGCGTACAGAAAGAAAATGGCGGCTTGGATAACATGATGTGGGTGGCAATGACACGCAGTGAGAAGTGAGTGCGTGTGAGTATATAATAACGGCACACACCGCGTTGCCTCTCGGGGCACACATACAAACACACATATATAAATATATCCGTACATATACGTATATAATTGCGTGTGTGTATCGCGTGAGTGGCACACGCGGGCGGGCGAATCGCTCGGCTCTAGGCTGGCTCTCCTTGACAAGCGGGTGTTTAATTGGCGTTGAAACCAGCGGTGTGACGACGAGAACACAGAGTCGCCCTGTCTGAGTGCTGCCGCTCGCTGCCGCCTCGAAATCTCTGGGATCCGCCATCGCGCTCGACTGTACATACAGAGCGAGCTGGCTTGATGTATATACGCGCACACACATTGGAGAGAGAGAGAGAGAGAGCGAGGAACTCCGGTAATTATCTTCGGCACGCAACTCCTACACGCGCTATGGCGCTCGCGCCATGCCGGCTCTTCGGCGGACTCTCTCTGTGTGTCGCGCTTTGCGGAGCTTGTGTATTAATGTGCTCTCCTGGGGGCTAGTTTTCTCCGGGTTTGAAAAGCTCTGCTGCTTATTATTGTTAACGAGAGCGATGGTCGGATTAGAGGCTGGAAATATATATCGCTCGCTTCTGCTGTGATTCTCGTTCTTTTTTTCATGAGAAATAATGCGAGTCCCTGCGCGGCTATGTGCGTGTGTGTATACTTTGTCTCGAATATGGTAATGGAGCCGGGGGGCTCTGGCTCTCGGCTCTCTAATTGCGATGGCTGCGCGCGTTGTGCACGGATGATTTAATTACTTATTTTCCGCGGAGGGATTTCCCGGGCGCTTATTAAACCTTTTGTTGAGTGCCGGCGCCGAGATTTATAAAAGCGCTCGATGAAAATGAAAACGCGCGGCCTGTTTTACGCGGGATTTTGTCTCGGCGCCGGGGCAAATTAACGAGGAATTCTTCGAGCGGCTGGTTACGCGTTTTATAGTTTTTTAATGGCGCCGAGCGTTTCCTTTTTTTTTCTTTTCTACGAGATAAAGTTTATGCGTGAATTATTTTTTTTAACTGTTGAGTATTGTGCTTGTGCTTTAGTGTGGGTAGGAGATACGGTAAGATGGTGAAAATGTGTTTGTTGGGATTTTAATTTAAAAAGATTGGGTTGAGTTTTTGGGAGGGAAAATGTTGGTTTGACTGTTGAGGAGTTTGAATGTAGGTTTGAAAAGCTTGCGTTCCGAGAAGACTTTAATAAGTTTCCAGAATTCGATAGTAAGAAATTTTACTTGGAATAGTAAATAACGAAAGCATAATGTTTATGTTTACTTTGGATATAATTTAGTATGCTAAATATAGCCAAGTTGCGTATATATGGAGATAAAAATCAACAGGATCGCAGTTGATGATGCCCGAAATACGCGAAAAGGCAGCGGTGCTCTAAATAGCAAGGCTATTGTGTTTGGATACTTAATCAAGGCTAGAGTTCACATAATTTGAATATTCCTTCGTTCACGCACGCAGAGTGCCTGATGACTTTTGATTTCTTTTCACGGCGAATAAGCGAACATTACACCTGTATTGTTTTCGACGAAAATTCCAACCAAAATTTCAGGGATATAGACATTACAAAAAGTCTCATGGCAGGTTTCAAAAGTACAATCGTAAAAACTTGTAATAAAAAGAAACATCTAAACGTTCATTAGTAAAAACGTTCATTAGTGAAATTCATCAAGCGAAAAAAGTAACTACTACTTTCCACAATAAACAACTCCCACTTTCATTTAAAAAAACCCAAAAAACATTCATAAACCTCCAACCAAAATCCAAAAATATCTTCAAACTAACCCAAACCACCTTTCACGCCTTATCCACCAGATCCCATCCCGCTCGGCGCCTCTGGCCAACTCCCCCCATCCCGCCAACACCAGAAAACAACGTAAAACGACCATCCGACCAAAACAGGTCGCTTTGGGCTTGCAGCTACCGGCGTTGCTACCCCGACCGGTAGAGCCACTCTGCTTCAGCCGGTGCTTGGCCGCTCGAGTAGCCGGCTACACACGGGAGCGCGGCCTATAAGAAAAAGAGCGTGTCGACCTTAATGACACGGTAATTCGTTACGGGCCACTTGTAACAACCGCGGAGAGTCGCCGCCGCCGCGTTATCTCAGGCAAGATCTCCGAGCGCGCGGGGCCAAGTAGTTTCTCTCTCGGCCGGCTGGCCTCAGCCTATTAATTACCTTTCCTCACGGGGTGGCTCGCCGGCGCTCTGTATACAGCCCTCCCAAAGGGGTATGTGTGTGTCGGGGCGCGCTGGTAAAAGCCGCACTTTCCAGACTCGCGTACAGAGAGTAGAGGACGGGCCGCTACCGACAACAGACGGTTTACCGTTTGGCAAAGCGTATAAAGCGTCCTGCCTGAAAAAAATATATACGAAGCGCGCGGCCCGATAAAGAGAGTGGGGAATATTTAAAAAGTAATATCAATTACATTTGCATATTCACAAGCTCCTCTCTCTGTGCGGGAGAGAGAGTGAGGTTCGTTTTGCGCGGGGGGCGGCTGGCTCGATGTCGCCGCTTGCGCGTTTATACACACACATAGAGACACGCTGCGGGGGAGGAAAAAAGAGAGCTACACAGCCGCTCCTCCGTAAGGATGAATACGAAACAGCAGCGAGATAGCTACTCACCCTCGCTGCCGCGGCAATCTTTTTTCCTCCCTCTTCGTTTTTTCCTCTTTCTCTCCCTCTCGTCGTCCGGCCGTTAATATCGCCTGGACTGCATTTGCCGCCTAAACTCACTTATACGTATAACGCGGGGGTGGCCGCCGCGCGACGTGGATTTACGCCCGCGACATTTAAATGCTCTGTCCCGGCATAATATCGCGCTAAATTGAAATGGGCTTGTACTTTTACGCGGCCCGCAGATTTGTCTCTCTCGCCGGGGGGATGTATATGCGACTCCGGGCTTGTACTTTATGTCTGTGTGTATGCCCAAGCTTCGTGCGTTCTTCCAGTGGAGCTTCTTTAGGGGAGGGGTGGGTGGATGGTAAAAAAGTGGTGCTGTGTGTTAGAGGCTATTTATTGAATTAGCGAGTTTAAGGGGGATTTTCGCGAGCACGGAGGATTGTTTTCTCTTTGTGCTTCCTCTTTGCGAGTGCGTTTGTTGCGCGCTGTGTGTACCGAGTGGACGGGATTAATTGGAGAGCTTTTTGTAATGGGGAGAGGTGCTTTGGGGGATTATTATTCGGCTGTTTTCAGGTTATATGTTTCGAGATTTTTTTAAAGTGCTTTATTCTTGATTTAAGATCTTTAATGTGGTTTTGCTTCATTCGGATTTCGAATTTATCGTTTGTATTGCATCTCGATTTTTAATGAAGGTACTCCAATTCACTACACTTGAAGCATCAAATTTTCCGCTACCTATTTATTACTGTCGACTTTCGAAAAACGCGACGCTACTTCCCCGAAACAAATTTATTCTTTATAAAAACAACACGCGCTCAGCATTGACATTTTGAAATGAATTTTGGCGAAGCAGCCAAGGCCGAGAAAAAATTTGCCAGCCCGAAAGTATCGAAGCACAGAACCATCCATTACCATCGGCTCCACTTTAAAAAAGCCAAGCCCACGCTTCGAAAAAAGTAGGGTGAGGGTAAAGAAACAACAAGAAGTCGCGGCTCTATCGCATCGGCGTTTGTCAGCCGCTGATAATTCAGCCAGGAAGGTATAAATCTCAGCCCGCGTATACATCCTCTTTCACCGAAGCTATCCTCGCCGCGAGCGCAATAAAATATTATTTGAGCCAGCGACAGCGCTGCCCTCCTCCGCGCGTAAACACACACGTCGCGCACGGCGAGCTTACGTCTCTCGTGTACTTTTTCTAGCCTACATACGTACTGCCAAGGAAGGCCATTAATCCTGGCCAGAAAGAGGGGGGCCGAGCTTTCGCGAATATGGCAGCTTGCGGGAGAGCTTTCGGGAGCTTGCGGCAGCGCGCACGTCTCCGTCTATCGGCGTAAATCTTTGTTTGCGCGAGATTCACGGCGTTGTGAGCGTGCAGAGGCGAGCTGCGCTGAGGTATATACGAGACCGCTATGTGGCGAGCTGCAGACGTTCTGCTCGGCTAGCGCACGTAAGACCGGACAGAGCGGCGCCGATGAGAGTTCGCCTCTGTTCGTTTCTGGCTGGGTACGCGACGGCGATGTAATGCGATAATGTGCGGTAGTTGGAGCGAGGAAGGGCTGCGTGGATGTGTTTTTCTTGGAGTGACGGGATGGAGTTTGTTATTTTTTTAATGAAGTGTTGGTACTTTTTAGGTAGTTGGTTTTCGCTGTTGGTTGGAAACATGTTAAATTTAATAAAAATTTTATAAAAATTAGGTATGGAAGTTGATTTTTAACGAGGATTTATTTTTCTACCATATTGTTACGACTCTAAATTTATTTTTATATTCCTGTACACTTAACAATTAAAAAAGCTTGATAAAACGGCCCGTACTTAATCCACAAGTTAATATTTTTAGTTCAATTTTTAGTTTCCCCACCGTCGCTCATCTTCCACCTCAGAAAAATATCACTATTTTAAAAATAATATTCTTTTCTACATATTTTTGCAGACAAACGCCTTTAAAAAATAAGAATACATTCTTATATTTTCGATATTTCTACTCCCCAAACTAATTTTAATCTAAATAAATGAAAAATCCTAAGTAACGAATCCAAACACACCCGCAAATCTACCTTAGCTTTCTTTCTCCACATGTATTATATATCCATTCGCACTTTGCCTGCGACCCTCTGATCCAGCTGCGGCACTCTAACTAGTAAATTCCGCCATTGTGCACCAGCTGCGATTGTTACGCCGGCCGAGCGAGGGGCGTTAACATAACAATACGCAAGCGGGGCTAGCTGCGCTCCGGCAGGCTTGCGCTAACGCTTAAAACTTCCTTTCTTTCGCTTCGATTTTATTCGCATTAAAAACTTAGGACGTCTGCGAGCGCTATATTTGGGGCGAAAAAGAAAGTTTCGGGACGAGGGTGCTTTCATCGGTTTAAAGTTGACGGCGAATTATTCTGATATCTTTCAGCTTTGAATGATGATTGCGCATGAATGAAGTTTGTTTGGTATTCAGAAGGTGCCTGAGTGCCGGCTATTCAATTAGTTTTTGCGCTATACTTTCATTCTTGAATTCTATTTTTGGAATAATAATATAATGTAAGAGTCTTATTTTGATTAATGTTTGGTATTATGAAAATGAAGTGTCAGGATTTTTCATTTGAAAGAATATGATTTATAATAATATAGAATTTCTTTTTGTAAATTATTTCGGTATCAAAGTGAGTGTATGTAGATCAATATTGCTAATTAAAATATCATCTGAAATACGACTCCGCATAAAGAAGTCAATCCAGCATTAATCAAGGCTAAAGCACCTCAAAGTACTAATCAAAGAGAAGCCGTACAAATGAAGTAATTCACACTTCTCACTTTAAATATTATACCTGCATGTTTATGCATGAATTGATAAAATCAAAAGTAAGCAGAGCCATTTCTCGCATCATAAAACTTATCCGCGCGCGCTAAAAAAATTTGAATAGCAAATGCCGGGACTCCGGCTCTCCTCCTCGCATCCACCTAATCCAGGTATATCAGATTACGCTGCAACTTGCATCACGCGTGCCGTAACGTTATTAAACTCGCTCTCTTCTGCGCGCGCACTTAAGACTCGAGTAATCAATCTTCAAAACCTCAAAACTAATCACATTTTTCGTTTAACGCTCCGACGCTGAATCATTCATACACACATACTCCCAACTAGCGCTCGCGCCTCTTCATATTTTTTTTTTTTTATAATCGACCTCGAGATCTACTGCGCGGATAATTTTTTTTTCTTCTTCGTTTCGCGAGTACGAAGCGAGTCTGTTATCAAGCGAGGCGCTGTATATAGCGGGGCGTGTAGATTGCCCGGGCAATACAATAAAGAAAAGAGGGAGCGAAGCGGCGGGGGGAGGGGTAGGGATCGGAACAAGAAGTCAGAGCACTCAGCGTGGCTAATTGCTCGAATCATTAAGAAAAAACATGAAATCCAAGACGTGCGGCTCGGTAGAGCCTCGCCGCTCGCGGATTACATTGGGAAGCAGAGAGCTGATAACGATCTCCTCCCGAGTCTCTCCCATAATGAAAATAATCACGGCAGCGCGCCGGCGGCGGCGGCGGCCGTAGCTGCTGCTACAGTCAGCCAGCCATACGCCGAGCCACGAGAGCTGTAATAATAACTACGTTTTAGCCTGACTCGCGGCAGTTAGTTACACGATGCGACGTAGAAACTCGCACTAGGTCCTTCCTCCTTTCGAGGCTCTCTGGCTTAAACGCGTTGCGCATTTCGTTCGATTTTGCGCGTTAAGTGTTATGAGGCTTGCTTTTGTTCTTTTTGCGGTGGAGGATTTTTTTCTCGTGTGAAATGTTTAAGATTGAAGAATAACATTTTTTCTTTTTATAATTATTTTATTGACAATTGGATAATTTTCTTAAGAATAAAGCTTAGAATAGTTATGCCCGCTAAGCGGTACCATGATCTAGTTTTGTATTAAAAATATTAATTCTAAATAGAATAATTATATTTCATCATAACGCCAAGAATTATGTAACATAGTTTTAAAATAATTTTAATATTGATTTTTATTTCAAACGTTTATTTGAAACAAATTATTTCTGAAAGAAGCATTGTCGTAATTAATTCTACAAAATTATTTAGTTGCACGACGTTATATATACGTTTAAAGTTGTTTATTAAAATTGCAATAACTTTTAACTTTACTACCAGTAAAGAAATTTTATAAAAAACGGAATGTGACTCCTAATTCATTTTTTTATTAAATAACTTTCAATCAGAAGATATATTAAAAAAAAAACAAAAAACAATTTCATTTTGAATTTACGAAAGAACAAGAATTATTTATTTGAATGGCGAAAACCTCGTCAAAACTCAAGATCTTGTCAAATTAATATCAAATCGCAAATGCAATTCATCTTCCTTAAACCGCAATTATACACTTAATAAAAGAATCGATCCGAACCACGCGATCAAAACGCTTAATGATAACGCCATGACTAACTTCTTTTTTCCGTGTACAAAACGCATCGGCTACTGCCGCTCGTCTAACGAAGTCATAAAGCGTATACACCGCGCGGCTTTCCTCCGCGGAATGATGCATTGTTTCTCGGGAATGACTGATTACGCTCATTAAGGTTACGTCGCGGCGGGAAAAGCGAGAAAAATGTACCCTCCGCTCGCGAGTGGCACTTTTTCAATATCTTCGGCAGCGCCTCTGGCAAACTCGAATTAAACTCCGTGGCTAAGCCCATTAAACTTCTATTACGACCTACCCATAGGCCTTGCGTACATACACATACAGCACAATACACACAGACACAAGGAACGAGGCGCGAGCAGTTGGCCTGGTCCGCCTGCAGCTTCAGGTGGCCCGCTTTCCTTTATATATCCACGCGCCAGCGAGCCAAGGGGTGCATACATTACTTTGCCACGGACGCGGACGGGGGCACCCACGCCGTTAAGACAGGTGTTACTGTATAACGCCTGCCACTCGCGGCTTAATTGACTATATATATGGCTGGTGCCGTTGGGGCCCCGCAACTTCAACCGCTGACCAACCAGCTGACGAAAGAATAATCGGCTGGCCCACGAGGACTACTGCGCTGAGCGAGCGCGCGCCTTGCAGCGAGACCGATAAATCAGTTATGAATGACCGTGTGAAAAGGATCTTAAATCACCTTGAAGGCGGTTGGACGGTGTGGAATGAGGAACTTCCGTGTAAAGTGGCTTTTTTCGGTTGTTTGCGCACACGACAGGCTGTGTGGACACTCGGTGGACATTGCCAGAAGGTTAATAATGGTGTTGCGGTAGTTTTGGAATGATACTTGGAGTGTTGATTTTTGATGGTTGGCAGAACTTGACTTGTAACGAAATCAAAATAATTTTTGCAAATTTACTTCGTTTGAAAGTTTTTTTATGCAAGTCTGAATAGAATAATTATTATTTTAAATTAAATCCACATTATTATAAAATAATTGTATTTATCATTGTAAAGTATAGGTGCTAACTGACTTAAAATATGAGCTTCCTTTTGATATAATACAACATAAAGGAAAACACTTCAGTTAATGTGACACGTTGTCATATTCACCAAAGTGTTTGCACATACGGGTATAATTTAATTTATCAAGCAAAGGGATCAATGAACAGGTACTACTCTTCTTTGATATGAACATACTGGTAGGAAATCATATAGAGGTGATTAAAAAAAATCATTTCAAGTCATAAAGCTTATATGGTTTTTTATGTATAAATAAAAATGTATTACTAGTATTTAGAAATTCAAAACAAGAGTGTTAATCGTACTTTACTGTAGGTATTAATATTAAAAAGTTTTTTTATCGTATTTTAATTCACATTTTACAATTTATAATTTTTTAAACACTAATATTTTTAGTGTCATCACTTTTATTATACTTTAAAAATTCAAATCCTCAATAAATTGATAAATTGAATTGCTTCTATAATATTTCTATATTTATTAAATATTTATTAAAAGGTCGAAAATATCAAAAAGAAAAATGCTGATTTAATTTTATGAAAATGTTCATATATAAGAAAAGTGAAAAAAATGAAAACCAATAGTATTATACAGTGTAGCAAATTGTTTGTTTTAAAATGTCAATACATATATTGTATGAAAAATCGGCGAGAGCTGTAATTTTAATTTTTCAAAAACATGTTTGAAAGTTTCTAACTTTTAAAAGAGTTAAGCTTTTCTAATTCTGCAAAAAGCCAATGAAAGCTTGTTTTCTTTAGTTTCATTTTCTATCTTAACTGATGTATATACATTTTCTTATGGAGATTTATTTACTGTAAAAGACTGGTATCTTTTTTTCCAATATTGTCTCAATCTAAGTATGGAAATATATATAACTCGAGTTTTTCGTATCAATAGAGTCTAATATCCTGACTGTCTTCGTATTTTTACATCTAAAACAGTTTGAGCTGAATCCATGATTCTGATCCCTGACGCTCTCTTATTTAAAACCTTTCATAATATGCATCTGTTATTACTATTCAGTATTTAAATAATTACTTGAGCGATTTATTTAATCAAAAACTTTAATAAACATTTGAATTCAATAAAGGTAATTTGTTCAATAAAGTAAGTTGTTAAATATTTCTTTTATTTTTAGATAAGAAAAGTAACTGATGGCAGAGTTGTCAATTGAATCTTTTGATGAGATGTTCGTAATATTTTAATGTTTTGAATCAGATGTATCTAGATAGATAAATAGACAAATTTTTTATTGCATATTTACTAAATAAAACTTATTTTAGTGGTAAAGTAAGTATATATTGATTACTAGTATTTAGTAATTCAAAACAAGAGTGTTAATCGTACTTTACTGTAGGTATTAATATTAAAAAGTTTTTTTATCGTCTTTTAATTCACATTTTACAATTTATAATTTTTTAAACACTAATATTTTTAGTGTCATCACTTTTATTATACTTTAAAAATTCAAATCCTCAATAAATTGCCGGAATACAGAATCATTTAACAGCTATAATATAAACTAACCATGGAAGAAATAATTCTATTTAATGGTCATTTAATGGCAAGTTAATGGTTTATATAGTAAGAAGTAATAACAAAATTTATACTAGAGATATATTACTTACTAAAATACAATATCCTATAACGATATGGTAACATTTCAAAAGCCAACATTTGGTCTATAAAATTACCGAATCATTATCAGAAACAAAAGTAATTTTGTATATTATTTTAGTAGCCTATTTTGTAATATTTAGAGAAAATATAGATTATTCCTATATTAGCGCCTCTTTAAGCAACTATGCTTAAATTGATAACAGTAAATATCGCGATGTATATTTATACAAATCAATATTTTATTTACGTAAGAGTGTCTTATTAAATCAATTCAACGAAGATATCAAATCACAGCAGGCTAACTACCTTATTATCAACTTTTTCTCAAATTTTATTTCCCCGTGCGTACGAAAAACCACGCGCCGTCGCGCGCGCTCAAGCATCTCGAAAAGCACGCACTTAACGCGTATTTCTACCATAAATTTAATGTCTCGTAAATGCTAATGCCGTCGCTGGATGCGCGCAGAAGCTACGCGGTCAAGCTTTCTGTCTCCCTCTGATATACTCCCACGATTCCGCGCATCCATGGGAAGTCTCTCGCGCGTGGTCTGTCCGTATTTTCCTTTTTTTTTTATTTTAGAACGCGCGCACGGCGCTTTATTTAGATTTTATTTGAGTAAAACTTGAGAGAGAAAAGAGCGGGCGCAGACGGCGGCTTACGTGACGGCACGTAGAGAGATACCCGACGGAGCCCGCGTGCCCGCTCACACACCTTCCCATAATTCTTCCTTCCTTCATATATGTAGGCCCGCCGTCAGCCAGCCGATGAAAACCCACGCGTAATTACGTTTATTCTTATTTTAACGACGCGAATAATTTATATTTCACTTGGAAGGTAGGTAGTTTCGAGGCGTAGCTTTTTCACCAGACTAACTTGACTTTCCCGTTACAGCGTCTGGGTAGGCTGTTTTGTGCGCATTGAAAATATTTGCCTTTACCGCTTACCAGTTATTGAAATGGAAAAATAATTGAATTTTATTAACTGATCGCATAGACGCACTGAGTTTGAGGCATTTGGAATTTCTGTAGTTTCTTAGAAATGTGAAAGGTTATAATTTAAGATTGAATATAACGCTTGGATTAAGGTCTAAAAGTTTTCTTCAATTTAGACAATAAGTATAAATTTTAAAAGTATTGCCATGTTTGGGATAGATGGCTATTAGGATAATCTTTAGAATGAATTTATAGAAGGCTGTATTTTTCTTTAAAATTTTATAATTAATACAAAATTTAAAATACCGGTTTGTTTGAATCACTATTTTTCAATAACCATTTATTTTTACTTTATTTTATCAACATATTTTATCGTCATACATTTACATTTACAAAATAATAAAATTCCATTATTCTCTATCATCTCAGAACAGAATGAATCATCGACTGATCCGATCAATCAAAACCTCAAATCACAGTAATCCCTACTCGCGCCGAATTCTAAGGTGCCGCACGTTTCGGCCATCGGTAAACAGGCTTCGCCGTTACTCCGAAATCCAGGCGAAATTATTTTTAACCCAAACTGCCAATCGAACCACGCACGAGCATCACTATGCCGCTCGCGCAAATAATGACGATCCGGAGTGCGAAGAGTTGGAGAACGCAAGAAGGGAAATCAAGCCACAAAAAAAAAACAGAGTCCTTTTGCTAAAAGCGCAACGAGCAAGCATAAAACGCATATACACACTCGCTCTCCACACAGAAGAGAGCGCAACCCGCGCGCAGGTGAGGTGGCTGTACGCGGGGGTGGGGTGAGGTATAGCAGCGAGAGGAGCGGTGGGGTGGGGGTACTTAAAGATGGCCGCCATCTTGTGTATTCCGGTCATACAAAAGAAGCTGGCGCGGGTGCGGTCGCGAGTAAGAGAGAGATAGGAGCCAGAAACGCGACGGAAAGAAAGAAAGAAGAGGAGCGCGCGCGCTTTTCAATGCCAGTCATCTCTCCTGGTATGCGTGTGCGTGCGCGTCCACGCACTTATTCGTATTCGCGCTGCGTAGCCCACCGCGAGGCCTTAGCCTCCTCGAGGACAGGCCGCGGCGGCGGTGGCAGCTATATACCGACTCGTTCGCGGATTCTTCATTCCGCGCCGGGTATATCATAGATGTCCTGGCGTGGACACTAGTAGGTGAGCACGGGAGAGGGGGCGGCCATTTTGACGACGACGCCACCTACGCCGCGCGCAAGCGGGATGACTATGTGCGCGCTTCTTTTTTTTCTCATCGTCGCACTCTTTTGTGAATCGTCACTGAAGAATCCACACGTGAATCACTGTGGTAGCGCACTTTACTTTTGGAAGTCGATCGGCGTAGACATCTCGCACTCTAGCGGAATACTTAGTAATTAGAATTGCACGGAGTGACTCTTAAACCGGTAACGATCGTGTCCATATTACTTTACAAAATTAGCATTAGCACTGACGTCGTTTTATTTCGATACAGAGAAAAGAGTACTCACTTGGACAGTAATGACAGACGATGGTTGCTCCCGGAGAGCAGTCAGGAGTCGATGAGCCGCAGTCACGTGGTCACGTCGTCTGCGAGCACGTGGTCTCTCGCACACACACTCCCGCGCTCACTACATATACGAACGCACCTACCGAATTTTAGGTTATGTCTATTTTGGCAACCTCAAGACGTAGAGGAAGCTCGTCCTCGCGGCAGCGCAGCCGAACTCTGAATGTCGGCAGCCTGGCGCACTCGTCGAGGAGGAGGCAGTAGCAGAAGCAGCAGCATTGGCTTTGCCGGTGGCGAGGCGCGCGCGAATTTAAAATGGTAAGTTGGCTGGCGCTCGGCTCGCTCGCCTGCAGAAGAAAGAGGAGCGATAACCGTTTCCGTGAGCCGACGGCTGCGTGGCGGTATTACAGCGAGCGCTCCGGCACTCGGAGAATCCATCCTGGCAGACAGGGTGAGGAATACTAAGGGAGCCCCTGCGCGAGCAGCGCCTGGCAAGGGTGGCTATATCCTCGATGGGCGCGCGAGAGAGCGGATACTAGCGAGGACGACGGAGGACGCCGGCAGCGTTGGCCCCCCGCGTGCTGCTTTCTCTCGCTCGTCCGTAGGAGAGGAGCGCGGCGCCCGAAGCCGAACCAGCGAGCAAGCGAGCGAGCGAGCGAGAGGCAGCAGCGCACAGAAGGAACAGCGGAGCGCCGGCAGAGCGGCAGCACACCCCGGGTAGGGGTAGCCGACGTCCGTCCCGAGTCTTTCCTCATCTGCAAGTCGTATAACCGAGCTAATTATCAAGTTAATATGGCCATTCTGTATGGAAGCGCCGAGCGAGCTCGCTGCTCTCTATGCGCGAAAGAGAGCGAGAGGGCTGGAAGAGCGGGCCCGCCGCCGCACCGCCACGGCTCAACGAGGGAGAGAGAGCGAGATGCCGAGAGGTACATTGATATTATAAGTTGCCTCAATCGCTGTATTCATTTGTAAACTAACCAGGCTAAATGTATTCACCAGCGCGAGGCGGCGGCGGCAGCGGCGCGCCTGATAGGCGGAGCCACCAAGCGACGGGGCGCCCTTCTCCGAGCCACAGGCAGCCTTCCATCCATCTATCCTTCCTTCCTTCCTTCCTTCCTTCCTTCCTGCTTTTCAAATTTTCGCTCTTACCTATGTATGCGAGGCCGATTCTTCTTTCGACCGAGACTTGAGTTGAGCTGGACACTCGGCTGGATTCTTAGCTGGAGTTTGGCCTGGTGAACCAGAGCTGGGTTGGCTGGTTGCTTAAGTGGCGCTGATGGTTGGAGCCTGCTCTGAGAAATTAATGTTACTTTTTGGTGCAAATGAATTTAGAAAATGTGATTTAGGTTTTATGGGATATGATTTTAAATGGAACTATGTGTAAATTATTATTTTTCTTGGTTCTATTATTTTTGGTAATCAGAATTTTTCAGTACATTCTGATAAAGTAATTATAGAAATTGATTGTAAAATTTTAAAAGGATTTTAAAAAATCGGCTATTTGAACTTCATAAATGTCAAGCTAGACTGTGCAAAAACGAAATTTTCATTGCAAACCCAGGAAAAACATTTTCTCCCTATCCATCTACATTCGAACATACCCAAACATCTCAAACCGAACCCAGATAAAAAGAAAATATGTCCTCAATTCCTCGCCCAACAATCACCCATAAATCCGGCATCTCCCAAATCACGTCCACCATCCCCATAAACATCATTAAATCGGCTTAAAATCGAGCAGCACGCCGGTCACTTTCCTCCCTCTCTCCACCATAAACTCAGAGACCCGCTCTCTCTCTCTCTCTCTATGCGACCGCACGCGACGGCGCCGCAGCGCTTGCGAATGAAGCCGCTTATACCTCCGCTCGCTCGCGGGCTGCATCGCTCTCCCGGCGTCGTTACGTTTCATATATTCAGATTTTTTCCCTTGCTCCGCCGCCGCCGCCGAGTGTATTATTATTCCGGAGCAACTTTGCTCCCCGCCTCCTCCTCGGCGCTCTCGCTTTTTCTCCTCTCTCCGCTCGCTCGCGCGCGAGCAAGAAGGCTTTGCGACGCCGTCGCCGAGCCGAGGACACGCGAGGACTTCTTCGAGACCGGGGCGCGAGGAAATACGAATGCATAAATGCATAAGTGCTCTCTCTCGCTCTCTCCTCTATACCAGCCTCGCCTCGGTATGAGAGAGGGGCGCACCTTCGCCTATAGGCCGTTTTACCCCTTTTTCCAGCGCGCTTTCTTTTTGCCGGGTTAAGGATTTTTACGTAAGAGAAGAGCCTGCGCGCGTGTCGAGCATTTTTCCAGGAGCGAGATTCGCAGCTTTGGCTAAATACCGCGAGCGGCTGAGACTGGATCGGTCTTGGAGGTTTCTTTCGATCAGGCGGGAATGACTGATGGGGGTGTTTTGTCGTGATGGGAGAAAAATGCGGATGCGCCGGTTTCGATGAAATGTGGGCGCTGTGGGAGTTGTGGGTTTTAGTCTTGGTTGCTTGGAAAGGTTGATTTGAAATGGGTCTATTCATTAAATTTTTGCTGCAGCGTTAATTTGTTAATTAATATGCTGTTATTTGTAATGCAAAATCTTAATTTTAATTTCAGATGTAGCAAATCTTTATCTCATATAAAATATTTGGCAAATGAGCCATTTACATAAGGAATAGACTCTTAGATAGTTAAATCCTTGTTTCATACATTTCGTAATACAAAAGAAATCTATTTTGAGATCTCTTCAAAGATAAAAAATCTGTCATATTAATTTTTGATTCCACGGCTCTCATATAATAATACACGTGAAAAATGATGATGCCCTTTAATAAATAAATCTTTTTCAACCTACAAACGTCGCATCATTAAACCCGCAGATACATGCATTGTAATTCACCGTCTAAAGACAAAGCAAAAATACCTACCTATATACGTATTCATATTGCGCAAGAGAGACTCGACGAGAGGAGCCATTAGACGGCAGCGCACAGATTAGTGCTTTTTAAGATTGCATTATTGAAAGTAGAAAAATGAAGCCTCTCTCTGTTGTCGGCGGCAAGAAGAGTGAAAAAATTGCGGATAGAGAAAGGCGCAGAGGCGCGCAGCCGCCGCGGCGACATCAGGCGCGAGATTAAAAGACAAATTAGCATAACGCCGGCGTGCGCGCTGATCTTGCGTTGCGCGCACGTGTGCGGCTTTGTCGCCGTGCGGCCTAAAGGACCAGGCTGTTTGCGCGCGGCGTCGTTCAGATTGAGAGAGGGAACTTAATCGAAGCTGTGTACTTATATTCGAGTGCCTTTTTTTCTATAGCGGTTTCATCAAACAATAAATGATCCCTCTGATTAATGCCCTAATGGCCTTTTAAACTCGGCAATATTTTACCCTTAAAATGATTATGCTAAGTGCCTCCGCCTGTACGTGGGAATTCGTAAAATTAGCCTTTTATGATAAGCTTGCTGCTTTATTTTTTTACTCTTGAAGATATTGAAAGTAGACGCGATGATGTAAATAATTTTAAATATACTGTGAGTTATTTGAAAATTGGATGTTATTTATTTTTGTTGATTAATAATTAGTAAAAGCTTAGATGCTTTTATAAATTTTACGATTTTAAAAACTTATAGAAAGTAATCTATATTGCTCACTCTATTTTTTGATTTAACGAACAGGATTTATCTGAACCTCCTGCTTACAAAAATTTTTATTTTCTTAAAGAAGCTACCAAAGATTTTCACGTTACCAAAATAAAAAATTTAAATTATTTAAAAAAATCTACTTTGTGATCGAAATAAATGCTAAAAAACTATTTACACTAATCAAGATCAATCCCTTCAATACGAGCACCAAAAACCACACGACAAAAGAAACGAGCCCAATTTCACTTATCAGCTCACAAACAAGCAAAAAACAAGCACCCCATCGTCACGCCGACAGGCAAAATTTAATATTAAGCAGTTTTCGGAGTAAATATTTCCCCGCTGTCAAGAAATTAGCAAAAATTAAATCGGAATTATCACTGCGGCGGGCGCGCACATTGTTGCGCTCGCGAATGAAGCTGTTTGTTAAGCGCGCTCCGCGCAGCCGCTCTCTCTCTCCATGCAAACGTATACACGCGGAGCTAATTAGATTCAAGAGGAGCCTAATTTACGTACAACGGCAGATTTTATCGTAAGCAGCTCGTGTCAATAATAAACAAGCCTCGGCGGAGCGGCGCCCCCCTCTCCTTAACAACCTTAAGGTAGATACCTCGTACGTAGTCTTCCGTCCCGGGCCGATTAAAATTTATGACCTCCCTCGAACCCTTACGCATATACATGCGCTAGGCAGAGCTGGTATATAAGAAAGCGCGCAAAGAAAGGAGAGGTTGGAAAAGAGAGGCGGCGCGCCCCGATTACACGTATTTCTGGCAATTTTCCCCTTCATCGGGCCGGGGCTATCGTTAGCCCTCCGCGCGTATACGTATATACCCGCACCATGCAAATAAGTCGTTTAATAAAGTGTCGCGATCTCCCGCGTCATTTGAATATTGTAGCATATTCACTTTCCTCGCGCTGTGGTGAAAAAGCTTGTAAGAAAGAGCGAGAGAGTGAGAAAGAAGAAGACGATGATGGTGCGTGGGTGGGGAAAAAAGGGCCTCTCCTAAGCTCGGCCCGAGGTGGCGAATCGCGAGCGCGTATATACCTTCGCTCATGCATGATTCAGCCGCAGTATCTCATTTCATCTGGCGCGAGCGCGAGCTCTCGCGCTAAACTATATCTCCTAATGGTAATGCTATTCCGCGGCACGTATCTCTTTATATAAGGCTGCGCGCGAGCGCTCGTTTTTGTCTTATTCGTTTTTTTTTTCTCTCAGACCTACGTTTCGCACCTTTTCGCTTATGTACGGCGGACGTATTGCGCGCTCGGCCGGCCTCGTAAGTAAAATCCACGGCTGCGGGGGCGTTTTACCTTCTGCAAATTCTATTTTTGAGATTTTTCTAGCGTGGGTATGCGAGATGAATATAGTTTGCGATAAGGGATGGTGTGTTATTTAGGGACGGTGTAATTTTGAAATTTTATGGTTTATTTTTGAGGTGTGGTGAGAACTTTGAAAGGTGAAATTTAAAGGAAAGATGAAATAGAATTAATTTTGATTGTAAAATTGATTTTTTGACAATAAAAATTAAATATAAAATAACCTAGACTGTTGGTATTATAATCTGGTTGAAAACTGTTTTATTTAAAATAAAAAAGTGATAACACAAAAATTGCTATACCATTTTTACAAATTACTAACAACACTTTTCATCCTTTTCCGCACAATCTGAAATTATTACTTTTAAAGCTAGAAAGAAAAATTATAATCACGAGGCTCTCTCGCAAAATAAAATTTATTTCCCCTTTTATTTCTACACTGGATTTCTTGAAAATTCCGCCAGTTACCCCAGTGCCGCGGCCACACTAAAAAAAACGTAAGAATATCCACGTAGCAAAATGAAAACTAAATCCCCTCAGTGCTATTTTCGCTCCTCTCCTTCCGCTCTTCATCCTCTGCAGCTCCCCGAAGATGTTTCGAGTATTTTTTTTCCTTCAAACGCGCGCCAGTGTAAATAAGCGCCGGCAGTCCGTGAGCGTTAGCACCAACGACGTTCATCATAAGAGCCTTGCTGGCGCACACACGCGATGGACTCTCTCTCTTTCTCTACCTATCTAGCGAGCAGAGGGAAAAAAGAAGGAAGAAACGATAGAAGAAGCAGAAGAAGCAGAAGAAGGGAGAAGGCGCTGAATCTCCTCTTGGCCGTGCGCGCGCGGCCTACGCGAGGGAAAGAGAAATAAAGAAAGAAATTGTTAGTTCTCGCTGTTTTAAATTACCATTTATTACGACACATAAACCCAAGGAGGAGAAGAGGCGAGAGGGAGAGAAAAGTCCTTTTTCTCTTATACACACCAGAGCGCGGCCATCTTGCCTGTCCTCGCCTCGCTATATAGCAACCCCCTACGAGGGCCTCCAGAAGGGGAAGCTCTATACGTACCTTCTTCTATATCATTGAATCCCACCTCCGCCTACTTCTTTTCTCTCTTTTTTCCCTTCATTTTCCGCTCTTTCCTCCTCTTTTTTCTCTCTCTCTCCCTCTCAAGCTCGCCTACTGTAACTTCGTCGCCGTAACCCAGCTCCTTCCCCGCTGCGCGCGAGCTGGTCTGTCGGTATCTCGCCTCTCTCTACTTACGCAAGAACGGAGAGAGAAAGAAAGCGAGCCCAGTAATGATCATTACCTCCGGTATAGTGACAAGTGAGCTCGCGGCGCCGCGTGCTCGGCACTGCAGGAAATGGCCGCAGATAAGGCTGTCACATCCATTTTTATATTATGACGAATGGATCACCTTTCTACCATCCACGGGGGGGCTCGTCGTGGCGCTCGGTACCCTAAACTATACCGGCCGACGCGGTTGCTGTGTGAGAGGAGAGAGAAGCTGAGACTTTTATATATGAGATCCGCGCAGATAGATTTTGCGCGATTATTTTCACTGAGCGCGGCTTGATAGCGCCGGGACTGACGGATGCTTTGTATAATTTTGTACTCTGCTGTTTCGTGAGTTGGTTGGAATGGTCCGAGAAATGCTGGCTTGCTTAAACTCGGTAAACTGTTGTATTTATGAAGCAAAAATGAGAGATAATGCATTGTTGGGTAAGATAAGTAAAAGAAAATCTTTGAGTATTATCGTTTCGGAAAGACTATTGCTGATTAGGAAGAAAACACCCTTAATATAATTGTTATACTTCTTATTAAATTTTTCTGAGATTGTTTGAGAGAAGTTTTCTAAGATAGCCAGAATTTATTCATAATCTTAGAGTAATAATCATCTCTGATGTCAATTTCATATTTATAACAGATTCATTATATATGTTTTATGAAATTTCTTTTTGATAATATGAATTATTCCTTATATTTTAATTTAGGTATATACATATGCTTTAATTTTTCCATATCAGCGATAAAATGTTTCTTCAAAGAAATGATTCAGTTTAAAAAAAAAAAATGTACAATTCTATTGTTCCTTGAAAATATTATTAATATTAATTATCAGAGTAGATGACCTGAATTTTTTTTACATCGACATGTCTCTAAAACTTATAATTTTTAAATGTTGGCAGTTTCACATACTTAAATATGGAAATTTGATACTGAGTATCATTCATTTAAAAATTTAATCACTGAACGATTACAATGGTATTTCAGGCTATTGTAATCAATATCTAACAATTATAACAACAATGTACCTCGATAGGTTAATATGATGATTGAATATTTTTTTCAGGTACTTGTAAGTATGTGAACAATAAAGACCGTTTTGTATAGGTAGAAGTGTTGGTAGCAAGAAAAATTTGGAACTATTTTAACAACAATTATTTTAATATTTACGCCATGATTTTTTTACGATCTACGTTGGCGCAAAAAATGTTCTCTCGCAAAGTTAATATAGAAAATAGGCTTATTCTTAATATTTAGACACAATTATATTAAATAAACACTATCCTAAATTTCTTTTATTTATAAGAAAGATGTTCTCAAGAAGTACATTTATATTTTCTCAAAAGCTTTTAATGAAGTGATAATTTGTTATTAACGAATATTTGAAATTAGTAAATTAAATAACAAATGAAATACTAATTATATGTACCCTGGTAGAAACTTACCTACTTAAAATGGTTTAGGCTAAGAAATAGCATTGAATCCATTTTAACTAGGTATTAACTGACCATTAAATGGAATTATTTCTACTAGGGTAAGGTGATAAGTAGATCAAGTAAGGGAATGTATATAATTTTCAAATACGTATAACATTTTGTCTGTTTTGAAAGATTTAAGGTTTAGAATAGATCAAACAATACTGAATTGTAAAAAGTGACGGTACCAAAATAAAACCACCATGGTTCAACAATAAGGTTTATAAATATCGCGTTAGAAGTAACCTAAGTAAGAAAAATTAATGTTACATGATGTATTCAAATTTACATCTATTACTCAATATAAATAATATACCTGCACTTGGTAACAATTTTACATAGATAAAATTAAAACAAACACTCAAACCATCATTGGCAATCCACTTCAACTTTTTCCATCATAAAATTTAAATTCATCTCACAGCATTCTCCCAATCCTCAGATTTTCTCTTATTTTTCTCGAAGCTCCCGGGGTATTTTCATCTAGTGATAATAATGTTTGTTGTGCGGCATCGTTACGTAAAAGGCTCTCCGCACCCTCGCCTCTTCTCCCATGCATGCACACGTGCGCGGGCGCGCGAATTAAGATTCGGAGAAAAGGGAGCGAGAGAGCGCGAAAACGTCACTTCTATATATATTCCATCTCTGTTCTCTCTCTCTCCCTCTTCTTTTCCAGTGAATCCAAATCATAAAGGCCGAGACCAGCTTCTTCCTTCACGCGCTCTGTTTCTTCTTTCTTTTTTATTATGCGTTCCCTTTGCGCGTGTATAGTCCCGGGGATAAAGCAGAGATCGTAAAGGCTCCGAAAATATCCCGATAATACCCTGAGACGAAGAAGCGGCGGCGGCGGCTGCGCATCTTTTTTCCCTCGCCTCGCCCTTCTGTTTCTCTTTTGCCGGACCGCCCCCGTAGCGCGAAAGGCAGTCTTTCATATCGTATCGGGGCAGCTCGTCTATGTGGAAATGCGATCACTTAGAGCCGGTCTCGAAGTATAATTCGAAGAGGAGAGGAGCCGGCCTCCTCGCGCGCACGCTATTGCTGCCTCTGTCGCGCCTTTTCCAGCCCAGGCTCTTGTGTATGTATGTGTGTGTCTGTGTGTGTGTGTACACGCGCGAGTCCACAGAGCGCAACCCTCGAGATCGTATATTTTTTATTATTGCTCGCCGCGCTGGAAGTCGGTTCTCCGCGAGCTTCTATCTCTGTCCCTCTCACTCGATGGCTGACCGGTTGGTTTCTTTTGCCGCGCAATATCTGGCCAGCGCCCACCTACACCCACGCAGCCGACTATCTCTTTCTCTGTTCCCTCGAGCGGCGGCGAGGGGTTGGGAAATGGGAAGTAGTCGGCGGGCATCGAGCTCTCCTAGGCGAGCAGCGAGATCGCGTATCTCGGTGCGCGCAGCCACCCGGGGCTCGTTTTATTGAGTGCGGGAGCGGACCCAGCGAGAGAAGAAGGCGATCCTCATGTTTTTACATCGAGGCAATTTTTCCATCACGCCCCGCTGCTCCTCGAGAACATCGCTTTTCGGCCATCGCTTCGGTCAGCCTAGTGTGGCTCGGCCAGCGCGCCATCTCTCTCTCTCTTTCTCTCCACCCTCTCTCCCCCTTTTTGATCTTCTCCTCGTTTTATTTTCTCGGCGCGCTGCTTTTTTGCCGGCCGTTTGTGTGCACGCGCTTCGATGGTCCGAGCAATAAGTATGTCTTTTGCCGTCTACGCGACTCGAAAACTCGACGAGGCATAACGAGAAAATCATACGGGATTACGCTCTCTTGCTTCTCGCGTGTGGCGACGTTGCTGCCCTGGCCTTGCTCAGAGTCTAAACGCCCCCCCCCCCTCCCGGTATATTGCCGATCGTTGATTCCTCCTCCGCCAGAGCAGAGTCCACTTTTTTCTACTTCGGCCTTCATTTTTCTTGCTTTCATCGCGCTCGCCCCGAGAGAAGCAGAGCGCCGCTTCGATTCTTAACTTTTGCAATGACATCACGTACTTCCGAAATGCATCGAGGGTATTTATGTGTGTCGCGCTCGGGGGGATGTGGGACGTCCTTCGGGACTTTGCCGCTATGACGATTCTGGAATTATGTATTAGTTTTCTGGAATTTTGAATGGTATTGGCTTGTTTCGATTTCATTGGATATTGTTGATGGCATTTTGTGCGTCAAAAGTCATTGGAGTAAGGATTGTGATGGCATTTTAGTGGATAGTAAGGTGCTGGGACCGAAAAGTAAGTTTGAAATTCATCGATTTTCTTTTTCAAATGATTTAAACAGTCTTCTTTGAAAATTTTATAAGTATTACTGAATTTATATGTTCAACCGAAACATTTTAAGATAAATTACGTTGAAATTCTTTAATATTCTCATAAAATATTATTAATGTTATCGAAGAAATGTACAATTCTGCAAATTACATTTGTAGCAGCAGTAAATAAACCTATTGAATTTAAAGTTCACTGAACGAAATAAAGTATTAATTTTTACACCTTAAAAGAGCATACTACTCTATTAGAAACAGCTCAATAATTATCTAAAACAGAGGCACCATCGATCACAAATCCCAAAAGTTTCCTCTAAAACAGACACTAAAGAACGAACCGCAAACTAAGACCGCAGAAACTCCCTTGGTAGCGCGCAAATGAAATTTCTGCAAAAGGCCTCATAACGACATTCGCCGAGCTGCGGTCTCTGCGCTCCGAGTAAATAACAAAAGACGAAAGAGCTCGTTTCGCTCTCTCCGCTCTCTTTCTCCATTACCGCGCGGGGCGCAGCTCGTAATGAACGAACTCAAGTATTGGCGCAGACTTAATTGAATCTGAAAATTGCCGCGCGCGCCGAAAAAGGGGTGTTAGCGCCGGTTTATTAAATCCAGCGGGCGCCGCAGTGCAACTTGCCGCAGAGCGCCAAGAATCTCCCTTTCTCTCTTTCTCTCGGGGCCGCAGGGATTGCCGCATAGGAAAATCCCGGGGTTGCAGCAGACCGGGTGTATGCACCGCGGCTTGGTGACGTATATATATATTTGCGCTGCGGAGAGAAAGACTCCTCGAGAGAAAGGGAGAGAGAGAGAGAGAGAGAGGAGGTGCACTCCTTCCGGAAGCTTCTCGTGCGCGGTTGGTCCTCGACGTCGCCGGGGAAGATCGTGGATTGGTCTGGGGCTTCTCCTAGGAGAAGGAGGAGGTCGGCCTGGGGAAGGGGGTTGCGCCTAGCCTCGCTCTGCTGTCCGCGGCTGCAAGGTATGTACGTATATAGCTGCCGCGCTGCCGCGAAGACTCACCCTATAGCCGAGCGCCAAGACTTCATTATACGTTGACCTAAGAAAATCAGGCTGCCAGCGCTGCTGCTGGCTCTCTCTCTCTCTCTCCTCCACCTCCACTTCCCTTCTTTAGTGCTATGCGCTGCTATCCGCCCTCTCTCGTCCTTTCCCGGGGACGAGCAGCTCCCACCCCCGCCGGCTCGAAGAAAGGGTGTGTGCACCAGCGACGAACAACGAAACCAGGTGCCCACCCAGCCATGCTCTCTCTCTCTCTTTCTCTCCTCTCGCTCGCTCGCTACTTGGCCCAACTCTCCCTCGCCTCCTGTGTATATACGTCTACCTAACCTCTTTGCCCATCGCTCTAGGTCTGCGCTGTAGGGTATAGCTGTAGAGCGAGGGTCGAGAGGTTGAGGAGGAGGCGTGCGGGGGTAACTCATCGCTTATGGATACTGATGACTCGCGCAATGAACTCAGACCTCCTGTACGAGAGAACCTCGACGAGCCTCCACCGACGCTCTTGCCTCTCCTCTCTTTCTCTCTCTCTCTCTCTTCCTCTTGCTCCAGCAGTCGATCGTTCCCTTTCTCCCTCGCTCTCTTTCTGTTTCCCTGGGATGAGGCGACCCTCTTTTACTCGATTTCTCTCTTCTTTTCGCTCTAACTCTGTCTCGCTTGCGAGAGAGAGAGAAAAAGAGAGAGAGAGAGAGCTTGCTTCCTCGTTCCCCCTTCTTCTGCTTTTTCTTCTTTTCCTTCGTTCCGTCAACAAGCAGCACTCAATAACGTTTTCCTTCCACGGATATCTGCCCGCCAGACAAAAGGAAAAACTGTATACTTTATCGGATTCGCTAAATCTCCATCGAATATCGCTTATACTCTTTCTTGATTGGAAAATTCTTAGCGAACTTAAATTCTCCACCGTATTGTTATACTGTATTGAGTAATAATATGAAATTCTCCGTATTTTTCGCTATTTTATGGTGAGATTAAATTTAACATTGTTTATTATACCATTGCTATTTACTATTACTTAGTTTTTTTTAGATCTGATAGATGTTAAAAGATAATCATTTTAATTTACACTAAAATTGTAATATTCAGAATCAAATGTTAAAAACTAAAATAGTAATTGGATATTAACACATTAATAAATAGCAGAAATAGTTTATATTAATTCTTTTATCATTTATATTGCTGAATAGTAAAACAGCGTAAAAGTATCACTTACTGTCAAAAAGCATTTATTTGGGTACATTAATAAATTATTTTTTGTAAAATATAGACTAGTGTATTTTTTCACAATATTTTAAACAAAATAGCATTGTTATTTGACGAACAAAGCAGTAATGAAATCAGTTAAAATATATTTAAGAAATAATTAAAGCAAAGAGAATTATATAGCGTTTCTCAAAAGTTTGTCCACTACTACAAGTGTATAAGAATTGGAACATATATAGGGTAGATAAATAAATAGCTTTATTATTAATACAATTCATCAAATTTATGAAAAACTTGTGTAATACCACTGTCGTTCAAATGGAAAAAGAAATAAAAATAAAAGAAAAAATAATTAAGTACTAGATTGCAGTAGTTCAATCACGTAAAACAGATCAGTTAAGAATGTTATTTTGGTCCACATCAGAGCAATATCACACATGGTTGCGCGATAGTCATAGTCGCATCAGCCTCACTCTCTCACTCTCAAGTCACCCCCGCTTATTTAAGCAACAAATTTTGTCATTAGCTTTCAACAATAAAAGAATATTAATGTAAGTAATAACTGAAAAGGTACACAGTATTCGGGTTTTTAAAATTGCTCATAGATACGAAATGCTTTTACTTTATTTTTTCAGATGTCTAACTCGAACTTCATCTGCATTAATTTGTTTCATCCCAGAGAACTGAATTCTTTGATTATTTCAATATTTTATTATTTCATCCAAAATCTACTTTTCTTCATCTTTCTTCTGCTTCCCTACACACTATAATTTTTGTCTCGCTTCATTCAGTTTAGTTTCTTCTCTAAGTACTCTTTTAGTTTCATTATCTTCAATTTCACTTAATTATTTTCTTCTAATCTTACATCATCTTCTTATGCAGAATATATTTGTTATATATATTTCAGAATTTCCACTTGATTATTGTTTTCAATTACTTTGTACGTATTTAAATCATCTGAAAACCTATGATATCTTATAACTGTATTATAATTGTTATATAAATTGTTGTTTATATCAATATTACGTTTCATGAAATTGACCAATTTATTATGTTTGATGAAAAATTCATTTACGTTCATGTTGCTATTTTTTGATGAATTTTTTAGTTTTTCTGGCGTTTATCTCACACAAGCTTTTAAGTATTTTCTAATTTTTATTAGATATGAAGTAAGGAATTTTTATAATGTTTCATTTATATTCTAGAACAGGTAGAAAATATCACTATTCTGTTGCACCATACGAATAATTACCAATGATACTTTAAATTTGACAATAACATATTACTTTCTTAAATGAAACCAAACCATTTCCTTAAGTAACCCAACATTTGAATGATCAATTCAGCAAAACAATTTCAGCGCTCCCCGCAAAATAAAAAAGCGAATCCTTTCTCACCCCCCTCAGTCCCTCCATATTCGCATAAACGTCGCCTTTCCTCCAAGACCGCGCGAATCCAGGCGCGCGTCCGCATAACCGCGCTCCTCGTCTTTCTCTCCCGCTGCTGTACTTCTTTTTTTTTTTATACTCCCTCTCCGGACGACCATTCGTTTCTATTACCGTGCGTTAGGGGCGGTGCACGCGCGCGCACGGCTAGATTTATTTTCACTCCATGGATATTTTTTATGGTCCCGCGCGCGTGTTACGGACGAGCGTAACCAAGAGCAAGAGAGAAGGCCGAGTTCTTCTGGTGTGTTGCACGCTCGTTCGCGCACGCGGACTCGTATAATAAACCCATAAACACCCCCGTGCGCGCCCCAATACATAAAATGTCGAGCACACATACACACGGGCTACCTAAGTACTCAGCCCCTCCAGCGAGCTGGTACGTACGCGTGTAGCCACTTCTATACAATTGACCGGATCCCCCGGACTTCATTAGGGATATCGCTCCCACTTTTATGGATTTCTTTGTAATAGATTAGTCCCGTTGCTTCTCTGGCTTTTTTTGGTTCCAGCGGGCTCGTTGCGATACATTTCTCTTTGTTGCCTCTCGCCACACCGTCAATCTTCCCTCGAGTCTTTCGTTTTTTTGCGACGCTTGGACTTTTTACGGCCGTGATTTAAGGGCTTTCTTATATGTGTTTGCTTTTGGTTCCACGCATTTTAGTTAAAAGAATGAGCAAGGAATACGTAATTTATTTTAATAAGTTTCTTTTCTGGATCGTTATAGTTTAGTTTTTTGCGTTATATTGAATATTTTTTTCTTATAACTGTTAACCAATTAAATTAAGTTAAATTCTAAATATTTTAATAATATAATAATATAAAGTAGTAACGTTATAAATTATAGAAATTTTAAGATTGATGGCCATATATATTTTTATTATTAAATATTTTTTAATTAAGAAATAAACATCTTTCACTTTGTAAGTAGAAACTTCATGTTTAGTAAGACGTACTTCGAAGAAATAAACAGGGAAGTAAAAATTGTTTGTTTACAATAATCACGAACTTCGAATCAAATTTTGATTGCATTTTCTCTAATCGATTTCACCAAATATTCGTTCAACATATCAAGCCCACTAACAGTTATCACGAGATATTTTCGCACGACGAATCACCAACAAGCCAGCCCACGATGCATATTTATGCACAAAGCTCTCCTCCTCAATCACCAGGATCCAATACGCCCGCTCGTCTATCTATCACGGGCAGAAAATTTTAATGCGCCTCCTCCTCGTCGTTCTCTTCGTCGACGAGTGCTCGCGAAAAATAAGCCAGCGAGAATGCGATACGCGGCCGCGACGACCTTGCCGCTCTGCGTTGCAGCTCCGCGAGCACACGAGCTGAATAAAGTAGCGAGGAAGAAGTCGACTCGCGTGCGCTATACTCGTGGGACTCGCGGCAAAAGGGGGAGCATACCTAAACACTCGGATCAGTCTCTTCAATTCATTTTTGCCCTCTCCCCCCCTCCTCCGGCGCGTTCACTTTTTCTTTCAAACTTGTTCGCCCGTGGCGTGCACAATAGAGTCGCCGCGTGGTTTCGCCCGCGCTTAAGCTCGCGGAACCTTAGCGCGCGCATCAAGGAAACAAACAGCCGGCTCGCGCGCTGTATGAATTAAACATGCTGATTAATAATTAACAAGCTGCTGCTATACTGCTCAGGTTCATGCGCTCTCTCGCTTGCTCTCAGTCTCTTGCGCTCGGAGCTTTCTCGCTGAGCATCCTCCTCTTATTCTCCTTCTTGGCGCGCTTCGGCAGTGGGCTTAGCTCGTACCCGCACGGCATCTTTTGCAGCTGATAACGATAACAATGACGGAGACGACGACCTCAAATGCGGAATACAGTTAGCCCACTTGCCGAGAGAGCAGCAGAGAAGTTGGAGGCACGGTGCATACTTATTATGCCCGCGCGAGTAAGGCTTTGTCGGATATAGCAGGATTCTCGCGGTGTGCGCGTAAGAAGCCCAGTCCGCGCTTGAGGCCTAGGGCAGTTTCATTATAATTTCATGGAAAGTGAGAGTACGATAAAGCATGAGCGATGCTCTGATATTGATTTTAAAGGACGGGCTCGAGGAGGGTTTTGGGGATCGTCACCGCCCTAATTGTAGCGATTATTGCGGTTCAAATTAAGATTTGAGAATATTGATTATACATTGATATAAAAGATTATTTATATTTAATATGACAACTTAAACTTCCTATAGTTGTTGAATGTTCGCTTAGACCAGATACAGACTAATACATGAATACAGACTCAAAGATGTCCGATTCTTTAAATACATTTGTTTGTTATGGTATTAATTTTTTTCGTGAATAATAACAATATATTTTTGTTTTTAATTTTTGTTTAAGACACTAAATCAAAGAAGAGATTCCGTAATATTTTTACTAATAAATCTAGTTACGTTGTATTAATTTATGTATCGATTGAATATGAGTAAAATAGAATTGGATTCTAGCTTGACCTTAATAATAAACTTCTCAATACTTTTATAAACTGATGATCAAGAAAAGTGTCAATAAAATAAATCTTGGCGCACATACTTTAATTAACAACTCTCGCATCGGCAAACACTCCGACTTTTTTGCCCATAAAAAATCCCGCTATAACGTTATTAAATGAGATTTCAATATTCCAGATAAACATCGCAGACCCACACAGAGCGAAAGCGCAAATACTCACGTCCAACCAACACATAAGTGCAGAGCATAGGGGAAGAAGCCGCCGATGAGTCTCGGATCCCGCGGCTGGCCGAGGTGTACGAAGGACACGAGTCACGAGAGCCGTGACGCGTTAGATGTACGGATTAATTAACGATAAGGCCTAATGAGCGGCAGGTGAACGCGAATAACCGGGCCCTGCGAGCGCTCGCGAAGCGCATCCCTGAAAGTTCATCGAGCGCCGCCGGTAAACGTGTATACGCGGGAGCGCACAAGTGCGCAACTTACACACGCGAGTAGATGAAGGCGGCCAGATAAACCGGAAAGTGCTCGACTTGCAATTCCGAGTGCCGGCCAGGCACGTATAATGTGTGTATATCCCGTGTGTTCGCGCGGCCTGATAATGAGGATGAAAAGGATGCACGACATCGAGAGCGAGTGAGTTAGTTTTGAGCTTGATCCGATTAATTTTCCAATAAATTATCGCATCGTTTCACTCGCGAGTTCTGTACGGATATGTGTCTATCCGGGTATAATTAATAACAGATTCGGATATCGGTGATTGTTCATTGTGCGCTATCTTTGATTTGAGAGAATTCGTTGTCGTGGTAGCATTAGCGGTTGTGAAAGGCTTAATTAATGAGAGTGGAATTATTTGTTTGAGATTGTTTAGTTAGAAAAGTATTTGATATTTAATAAATATTATTTTTATTTTTCAAAAAATTGCGGAAGATTATCTTATAATTTTTTATTTTATTGGTTAATTTAAAATAATCTACGAATACTGTTATTTCACGGATTATTAAGTTAACAGAAGTTTAAATTTAAATTGAATTTGTTAAAATTGGATTCACTTTATTATTAGTTGTTAATTTGTTTCACATAAAATCGGGAAAATCATGTATAAATAAAAAAAATTGTATTATTAATTAGGGACTTCCACGTTCATTGAAGACTTACTTAGATCTGAACAATTAAAATTGTTTAAACTGAATGTTATATACACTCTAAACTCAAAAGTGCCAAATCTCAAAGTAAAAAGTTTAAAACCTACAGTAGTATTTACCTTTTTGAACTGTGAAATAATTTTTAAGTATTAATTTTCACAATCTTCTAGCAATATCG
>JAPYZA010001640.1:0-20072 GCA_030522685.1 Eupelmus azureus
ATATTGCTTTTCTTTTTTTTTATGAGGGCTGGCGGCGCGGCGTAGGCCGTGAGCGGCTTTAATTGCTATGTGATGGGGGGGGGGGGTGGAGCAGAGGGGGGGTTCGATGCTCTAGAGTATTGAGTGGGCTGAATTATTTATTTGGAAAATTGATTTGGTTTGTCTAGGGCTACTAGTGCTGCAGCTTATCAGACTGGTCAGGCTGGTTATGCCGTGACTCCAGCTGCGACTGCTGCTACGTACACCCAAAGGCCTGCTGCAGCCGCAGCCACTGGGTACGAGACTTATCAGGCAGCAGCAGCTGCCGCTGCCACTGGCACAACCTACGCCGGTAAGTTATTGTTGTGAGAAGACAACATTTTATGTTTCTGCGTCCCCCGGCGCAAATCAAAACGAATTTTATATTACCTTTAGCTGCAAATCCAGGAACAGTACCCCAGACCTACGATTACGGTTACGGTCGTGCAGCACCAGCTGCAACGTACGACGCCACCAAGACCTACTATCAGCAGCCAGCTGCAGCGGCTACCTACACCACCACCGAGACACACTATCAGGCTGCCAAGCCTGCCTACAGTACGACCAGTGCTTACGCGGGAGCTCCACGTCAAGCCACAACTACTGGTCAAGCAAAGACTTATCAGGCATCTAGCACCGCCTATCCACAGACAAATCCATCCCAAAACACGACTTATTCATCTGGTTACTCTGCTCCAGCAGCACCTGCTGCTGCCCCAGCCGCAGCGACGAACAGTAAGTATTTAGATCTTTATTATTAAGAGTGTCAAAGCCTGTTTTTTCAGATTTCTTTAATTTGCACTTTAAGCCTTAAAATCGTTTTGCAATTCCTTCTAATGACTTTTTTTTTATGTGTATCTGTCGTTTCTTCATAAAAATGAAGATTGTGTTAAAAATATTAAGTTAAATGTCTTTATGATTTTATTTTTTTTTATATTGAAGAAAGATTTTGTTCTATTGATTTTCTTACACTTATTTTTTTATGTGAAATATGCAACACCTTAATGTTCTTGTTTGTCAAGTACAATTTTTGATAAACTAAAGAAGACAATTGTCTTATCTAAATATTAGTTAAAAAGTCACGCATTCTTACAAAATTCATTATTTTCTCATTGTTCATGCAAGAAAATCAATAAAATGGTGAGTCCATAAAACAGAATGCCCATTAAAATTAAAAGTTTTAAACTAGTAACATTGTAAAAAGTTAGTAGTAAAAAGAACTAAAAATGCTCAAAATGCAATTTTTAAGTTTATATATAATGACTGTATACCACTATTTTAATGGTCATTCTACATATGTCGTAAGACTCAGTAATTCGGAACAAAATCTTTCCTCAAAACAAGAAAATTGCTAAAAAACATGAAATTGATTCTCTCACAACCTACATCAAACTTAGAAATATATTTACAAAGAGGAGTTACAAAGCGCCGTTTCTAGAAAAATTCTTGACAAGCTATCACGTTGCCATGAACATAAATGAAAGAATAATTATACAAACTTGAACAGAGTAAAATTAACAAAAAAAATGATAAATTCCGTTGAGAAAAAACAGATTAAATAATCCGCGAAACAAACTCGGAGAAACTTGAGGCTTCAATTTCATTTTCTTTAGAAACGGCGGGTACAGCGTACTCCGGCTACGACGCAGCGCTATACAGCGCCGCGACAATGTACGTTGCTCAGCAGAGCGCGAACAGCAATTCGACTAACCCGAAGACCGGAGGTTGGCAGGGCTACGGGCGCAAGGGCTTCGGCTCGGGCGGCGGTGGCGGCGGCGGCGGTGGCGGCGGAATGAAGCCGATGCGGCCCAAGCAGGCGCCCAAGCCCCAGCAGCTCCACTACTGCGATGTCTGCAAGATCAGCTGTGCCGGTCCGCAGACCTACCGCGAGCATCTCGAGGGCCAGAAGCACAAGAAGAAGGAGGCCTCGTTGAAGGTGCCGCAGCAGCCGCCCGCGCGGGGCGCTGGCAATTCGCTGAGGTGCGAGCTCTGCGATGTCACCTGCACGGGCAATGACGCCTACGCTGCCCACATCCGTGGTGCCAAGCACCAGAAGGTGGTCAAGCTGCACACCAAGCTCGGCAAGCCCATACCGAGCGCGGACCCAACTGTTTTGAATCCCAAGCCAAACGCCGGCGCAAAGGCCGGAGCTGCTAAGAAGGGAGTCATTACCGCAACGCCTAAAATCAATTTCGTTGCCTGTAAGTATTTCTGCTTCTTTTTCTAATATAATATAGTTATTAATGGGAATTAAATGTTTCTTATAAGTTTTTAACTGTATCAAACAAATCCAAATATTTTAAAACCTAATTATGCCATACCTATTTTATATGGTAAGTCAATTTTGTAAAAAAATAATTTTTTTTAATAATTTCGTTGTAATCTTTTTATCAGAAAGTGTTGCTTGTACTAAGATAAGGTTAGGCAGATAACTTGATAAGATTAAGATTAAAAGTAAACCATGATAATAGTGTAGGAAAGTTGTGCATGTGTAATAGGTTCATAATTTTCATTTTTGTTTTTGTTTTTTCACCATTAGAACAAACTAACTAAAAACGTATTATTTATTATTTTTTCTGTTATATATTATTTCACTTTCTACTAGGTTTATCCCTTTATAAGTAATAGTTCTATAGTCTCTCACCCTTAGAAACAACTGTTTGTTACCATGACAACCTATGTAAATAATAAGATTAAAGATTTATCATTTATTTTATAATAATCAATATATGACAGTTTACAATAAATAATTATATATTCATTATTAATTTATGAATGGTAAAGCTAAAATCATAGATGACACAATTCATAACAAAAGTTAAAAATCATAGCATTACGATTGACTTTTACTTTATTTTTGAGATGTTATATTCTTAAAAAATATAATTTTGATTAAATTTTTTTATATTTTTTTTATTTATTTTAATAATCGAAAATAGATTCGTGATTCTTTAAATATGTTTACAGTGACTTTTCGTTTCATATTTTTGCATTCATTTAACTATTATATAAGACAAATGTTAAAACTGTCAATCACCTCATATTAATTTAAATTTAGTTCTTACAAAGAAGCATGAGTCAGCAATAAATTATCGAACAAGAGATATTAAAAGTATAGTTTTACAGTTATGAACTGAGTTATTATAAATCGTCTATTACATTATTTTTCTCACATTTTGCTGACACATTATTGATTCAATTGCAGTATTTAATAATTTTATAGTTTAAGGCTACTGCCAAAAAATCGAAAAAAATATCCAAGAAGTTATTATTTTTAGTTTATTTCTGTTTTCATGTAAAATTTTAAGTCATTTGTAATTTTATTTTGCAGCTGGAAATCTTGGCACGGTTAATCAGGGACATGATGCCAAGATCGACGACAACGACGATGGCGGCGAAGAACAGACAACCGATGAGAAAGATATCCAGCCGGTCGGACAGGAATATATCGAGGAGAATAAGTCGGAAGATGGCAAGATTATCAGTTTCAACTGCAAGCTCTGTGAGTGCCGCTTCAACGATCCCAATGCCAAAGACATGCACATGAAGGGTAGACGGCACCGATTCGCCTACAAGAAGAAGGTCAATCCCGATCTCGTTGTCGACATGAAGCCAAGTCTTAAGGTACGTACACACAGTTGTTGAAATGCATGTACTTTATTTTTATTAAACCTGTGAGGCTTTGGATACAAAAACATGAGATTGTGCTATTAAAAATTATAGAGTAAGATTAAAAAACTAATTAGTTGAGAGTTTTTTTAAAAAGTTAGAATAGAAAAATTTGTGTGTTTAGTTTTTATGTTTATCACGAATATATTTTAAGGTTTTAATTATTTTTAATATTCAACGCCTTATCTATTAAATGCATGAAAATCATAGTAGCATCTAAAGTCGTGGTTTACGTTAAAAAATATAATTAAATAAGTTTTTTTAATTTTTTAATCCAAAACAATTCTTTTTTTATAAAACGCAAACGTGCTCAGAATTTATAATTGTTAAATAATGAAAAACCATGATTCTTCAAAAATGCATTAAAGTTATTTCTTCATAAAATTATTTTGTTTTTGTAAAAAATTTTTTGTTTTAATTTTTAACAGGGAAGAAGCAATAAGGTAAGAACCACACTGAGCAACGGTGATATTTTTATTTCTTGTAGTAAAAGTTTTTTGTTATAAAAAGCACATGGTAGTAATCGTAAATTTTAAAGTTTCACGGTACAAATTTTTTGTTTGTTTATTAGTAATTTTGTAAATTCTTTCTAATACAGGAGTATAAGAGATCGATGCACATTATTCCTCATTTGTTTAACAAAGTAACAAAATTATGAAAATAAATCTTACAGTAAACATTCTATATCATCTCCTTTATTGCGAAATCAATCTTCTTAATTTAAAGCAAAGTTACTTTTTTTTTTACCGGGTGAATGAAAACAAAAAATAACGATCAACTGTATTTGTGACCTAGCCTATTTTTCCTCATTTCAGCAACGTAAGATGCTGGAAGAAAAGTTACGTCAACAACAGATGCGTGATGAGTACATGCGCCGACGTGATGAGATGTCACAGATTGGACCGATGGGTCCGATGGGTCCTATGATGGATGAGGAGATGATGTACTGGGAAGAGCGCAGGCGCTATGAGGAGGATTGTGAGTACTATGAGTGGTACCGTCGCTATGGCCGCGGACCCGGTGCACCGCCCATGCCCAGGCCATTCCCTGGACCACCGCCCATGATGATGTTCCCTGGTCCGCAGCGCCGGCCAGACACGAGTGATGATAAGCACGTTATTGCTCACCACTCGACTATTTACCCCAAGGAAGAGGAGTTACAAGCTGTACAGAAAATTGTGTCACACACTGAGAAGGCCCTCAAATTTGTATCTGATGCTTTGGCTGAAACGGGTAAGATATTAATGTACATATTTTCGAAAAGAAATTGTACATTTAAATTAAAATTATGATTTAAAATTTTGTATAATTTGAAACAATTTGTGAAACGATTATAAACAATTTAACGCCCTGGAAGTCCAGGTGTGTAATTATAATTAAATTATTATTTACAAAAAAAAAAAGAGAGATAAATGAAATGATGAAACTGATGACGAGACTGAGAATGGTGCAGAGTCGCTCTAAGATTTTGGAAACAAGTATTTTGGATCCTTAGTCTAGGAGTGACAACCCTGTGCTAATTCATGGATTATTTTGGCAATCTGATCTTCTTCTATAAAAAATTTTTTATTCTTAATATAGTTAAATGTCTTAAATTCTACAAAAAGTTATACAAATTATGATTTAAAATTTTGTATAATTTGTAACAATTTGTGAAACGATTATAAATTTAGCGGCACCAGCAGCAACTCCTGCCAATACAAATAATGCAAACTCTAATGATGCCGCGAAAAAAGATGATGCTAAAAAGACGCCACAAAAAGAAGATGGCAGTGATGGAAATCTTTTCTCGTTCCAAAAAGAAAAGGAAGACTCAAGAATTCTCCGAGGTGTTATGCGAGTGGGAAATCTTGCTAAAGGTCTTTTGTTGTCCGGAGACAATCACGTTTGTCTTGTCGTATTATGCGCTGAGAAGCCAACCAGGTAAATACCGTATCCCTATAGACATTAGATTTAATTTTTCATTATCAACAAGAAATACAAAAGACATAACTTGTGTGTAATATAAAATAATATTAATGCATCATCACTAATTAAATTTTCAGAACATTATTAAACAAAGTTGCCGAGATTTTGCCAGTACAGTTGAAAACTGTCGCGCCAGATGAGACCTACAATGTAGGTAAACATCCAGAATCTGCGGCTCTCACAGTGTCGGGTGGAACGGTGACTGTCAGCGTTACTCTGACCAGTCCCCTGATGCGCGATGCAACGAAACCAGCCGCACCAGCAGGTAATTTAATTGTTTCTCGCGTTTGCACCGGCCAAGAAAAGGATAACCGAAATGTGTGTGCGTTCTCAATAGGAGACAATGAGATATCAAAGCAGGGTTTTAATTTCCTTTTGCTTTTATTATCATTACCTTATGACATATCTGTTGATTGATTAGATTTGTATTTAGTTTGTTCTTTTCATGGCCTGGAAAAGGTTTTCAGTAACGTTTCTTTCCAAGCACCAGGTAAGCCGCAGTTTTTCACAGTTCCAAGGACTTCGTGCCGAGGTCACCAATGTGTGTACATATAATATACGCTCTATAATCTAAAATTAAATCTTCTTAACGCAACGGCATTTGTTCGTATTGTATAGCTCAAGAATAGAGCTTGAGTCTTACAAACGTTACAAATGTAGGAGCGTTTTACGAAGTTTTTCGCACTTTAAATTACGAGATCCATCAAAAGAAAAAAAAAACAAAGAGAGAGCGTAAACTTGATACATCTAAAGATTCTTCCGTTTGTTTTATGTTATTGTTAATTAAAATTTGCAAAAACATAAGTAAGATAAAAAACACCGATTTTTTGTCATCTCATAAAAGAAAGTAGATTACCATTTAGAGTTTCCGATTCACGTTTACAGCGGTTAGCTAGAGTCTCCTTCAAAGAAGAGATTTTTCTGTGATATCGTTATATAAACATGGATTCGCTTTTACGATATCCGGAAAACAACGCTGAGGCAATCTTAAAACTATGGACTTTTTGATCATGCATATGTATTATCCACCCTCTATCTCTTTAATAGAGTGCAGTTTAGTACGACGCTTGACGTTTTTTTCGTATTTGTTATCAATCAACACTTGACAATGATAGTGTCAAAATCTCGTTTGCAAAGTTTATTTTTAATTTTTTAAAATTTTTTTTTATTGCAAATAGCGAAGAGATTTCGCTATCAATTTTAAGGTATGGAAGCATCACTTCCGTATAGCTGAGATTAGTTATGCGGAAGTGAATAAAACCGAAAAAAACGTTTTGACATCTGATAGCACACTCTTCTTTAACTCTCACAGTTTAATTGTTTATTTATTTTATTTTATTTCAAGTGGCAATAATTTAAATATTACTCAAAACAGAAAGACAAAAAGGTAAAAAGTCGAATTTAGTATGAAGTATACGTAGCAACTTAAGAGTTAGAAAAATCAACAGATAAAATGTCATTTTAAAGAAGCAAATAGAGGGATACTTTTCCAAGTTGGGCATGATCAAACACTCTAAGTGTTGTCTAAGCGTGTTGTGCTTTCTTTGTTGGAATCTCAGATAATGCTGGACAGCAGCAACAGGGAGCTGCCCAACAACAAACGACGCCCGCGACGCCGGCGGCGACGAAACCAGATCCACCAGACGTACTTCCCAAGGCTAAGTGTTTGGAGGCTTTAGCTGCACTCAGGCATGCCAAGTGGTTTCAGGTTTGAATTCAACTCAACCATTCAAACAGACAGTTTTTTTAGACAAATGAGCAAAAAGATTTTTTAAGTAATTTGTAAAGAAAAAAAGTGTCCACGACATTTTGAGTTTGAGCAAAAAACTTTTTATTTTCATACATAATCGCGATATTTAACAACGAGTGCAAGTTATCCTCTCTCTCTCTGTCCGCAAATAAAAATCTAGAAACTAAAGAAGCGCTAAGCGTAGTAAGTTTTAAAACTGAAGCTATCAGTCTTAGAAACTTCCAGCCTTGTTAGCCGACACAGCTTTTATTTTTCTAATCTTAATAATCTCCGCAGCATGGATATAATATATATATTTATGTATTTTAATCTTAGCGTTCACACGAGAATTCCCTGCGTGTAGTCTTGTTTGAACACACTCGCCGCCTCGTTTATGCTTTGGCATCTCTTAGATTGAGCTTGATCGTTGTATGCGCACATGCCGACGCACACTCGTCCGCATTATATAAAAAGAGATGGGAATGGTTGTCTAGTACGGATGCCTTTGATAAGTGAGTGCCAAGAGTGCGATCAATCGGACTATTAAAAAGTAAGAGTTTTCATGCAAGTATAGTTTCTTGCCATTGGTCTGCATACGACACGAGGCTATACTTGTCTGGGCTCCTTCCAATTTATTATCCGTTTTTTTTTTTTTAATTGCGAAATCCAGAATAATGAGCCAGATGGTTGTCAATAATTTTCTTTTAATAAAGTCAAATTTCAAAACTCAAAATTGAAACGTTTTTCTCTAGTTTTCGGATTAGATTTTGTTTAGGTTATTAATTTGGAAAATTTTTTCTGCTAACGATCGATTATTCTGGATCATCAATACACCGTGTAGCCTAGACTGAGTCTGTTCTAGGTCTGTCTTAGAAACAAAAAGTTGTGCATTCGTATTGAATTGATAAATCTAGTACAATTAACTGAAGTTTGTGCACTCGCTTTATATTTTGTTTAACTTTATAAAAAAGTAAGGTACAGATTATTGTAAATCACTCGTTGCGTGTAATTATTTCAACGCTTCTATAGTTTGTTATGAACGTGCCTTTAACGAGCACTTTTAGCAATGACAACAAAGAGACAGACAAGCACAAGCACACAGTGGTGTCGATACGTGTACCGGGTGTTTTTTTCTCCTAATCTTTCAAGCTCAGCATTAATTGATTTTTGTTTACATTACGCGCAGTTACTATTTTTTCCGATTAATTTTTTGATTTTATAAATTGCATTCGGTTACACGAAACACTTCTATGATAAACACCCGGTAATGATTGATATAGGCTAAACAATAATTATAATTATGTTTTAAAAAACGCGCTACCGAAGTAGGCACGAGGCTGGGAGAGGATAGTGTTAAAGTTTGCACAAAGCAAAGTTTGAGCTAGTTTACGTTGATACTCCATTGATATCGATGAAGCTTCAAATTTAACGGTTCCTAAATTATTATTAACAGGCTAGAGCAACTTCACTGCAGAGCTGTGTGATGGTGATTCGTATAATGCGCGATCTATGTAATCGGGTTCCAACCTGGGGACCACTCAACCCATGGGTATGTATTTATTGGTGGTTTTCAATTAAAAAGATTTAAAAACTTGATCAACAAATATACTGTGCAACTTTAAAGGAGAAATTATAATAATTATTTGAAAATTTAGGCTTTGGAATTACTGACTGAAAAAGTGCTTAGCACGGCCGGCGTGCCGTTAAGTCCCGGTGCAGCACTCAGAAGACTTTTAGAATGCGTCGCAGGTGGAATTTTACTCCCAGGAAGTCCAGGTGTGTAATCATAATTAAATTTTTATTTACAAAAAAGAAACAAGATAAATAAAATGATGAAACCGATGACGAGACTGAGAATGGCGCAGAGTCGCTCTGAGATTTTGGAAACAAGTATTTTGATTCCTTAGTCAAGGAGTGACAACCCTGTGCTAATTCACGGATTATTTTGGCAATCTGATCTTCCTCTATAAAAAATATATTATTCTTAATATAGTTAAATGTCTTAAATTTATTAAAAAAACGATTGCCTTTGTTTTCTTAGGACTATCGGATCCGTGCGAAAAGGACCCGGTGGACGCGATCGGCAACATGACGGCTCAGCAACGCGAGGACATAACAGCATCGGCCCAGCATGCATTGCGACTTGTCGCTTTCCGCCAGATTCATAAGGTTCTGGGTATGGAGCAGCTGCCGCCACCCAAGCACAAGGGTCCATTCACCCGTAAGCGAAGACGTGATAACAGCAACGGTGAGGGCACGGATAACGAGGCTTCAAAAAAGGACAAGAAAACAGAAGAGACTAAAATGGAGACGGACTCCAAGTAGATTTCACCAAAACATTCAATTTAATTCTTAAGTCGTAACTTATAAAACACAAAAGATACCGGAAATATAAAGAAAGCAAAAAGTAACAGAAAACACGAAGTATACACCGAAAGCAAGAAAACAAAAAGTTTCCCCTTGGAAGTACGGTGTCGACGTGTCAATTGCTTGTTTTATCTCTTTTTTTTTTAATGAAGGGATGTAAGGGTGTTAAAAAAGCTGCTGTTTTGTGGTGTATGAAAGGTGGTTTCAGCGTAATCATGAACACATTTAGAAACAGGCAATTGGTACGACGATAAAGTTTAAATGAATTGGCTTTTCTTAGAGGGGACAGCAGTAGACATTGTGATTAGTTTGGACTACTTATTTAGCTATGCATCATTGAAACAAAACTGAAACCAGAGTCACAATTGTAATGTGAGAGAAAGTTAAGTCGATACGAAAGTTGAGGAGATTTGTAACTTTTGAAAGTTAAGAGTAGATGTAGTTTGTATTGGGACTTCATGTGTATGTTGTGTGTGTAGTCTTATTAAGATGAAGCAAAAGATAAAAACCACAATGTAATAATAAAAATTCGTTAATGCAAGGAAATCGTATAGGGCTGCCCTGAAAGGAAAATATTTCCTAAAAGCGTATAAAATTAAAAATAGATAACGAGGCTTTGAAAGCACTGATCTACTTTATTATTCATTTGACATTTGATCAAATTAAGAAAAAATATGCTCCTTGCAGAATTATATCTTTGATTCAACTACGTTTTAACGATGAATTCTTTTCGGAGACGGATGTATGGCTGTACCGCTGAATTTTAAAACGTCACTGAATAAATAAAAAATAAAATGAAACAAAAAAATAACGAAAAGAGTTCTGAAGTTTCATTATTTGATCCATTATACCTGTCAGCTCTTGAGGATGAAAATCGTTTTCGATAATACAAAGAATGTCTGCAACGAGATGGAAAATATTGCACTAACGACCGCACACACAGTTACACTGTTTCATAATAAATTGTTTATATAGATCTTATAATTTCTAATTGATTTAAAGACTGCTCTCTTGTTTGCTTTTTATTGACAAGAGTTATTGCAGTGATACGTTTGCGTGTAGAGTAATTTTTCACTCTATTTGTATTGAATTCGAATTCTTATATCAAAAGACAACATTTTTTGCTTTATGATATATGCTTATTATTTTAAACCTTTTCATAAAAATTGCGCTATTACGTGTAATTTTAAATTTTGAAATAGTCATATGTTCCTATTTAAATGGTAAACTATTTGCACCTGCATTGCACTGATAAAATTTTTTATAATAAAATCATTTTATTATTGCTAATAAATGAGATAAGGGAACAATCTATTTCTAAAGAGAATTTATCAAGTTTTTTAAATTCGTATGCATATAAAAATTATGCATTTCATTCAATAATTTTTTTTTTTTTAAGTTTTTGCAAGTAATGCTTTTCTAGTGCAATGTTCGAATTTCTTTTCTATTAACGAAATGCAATGTGGTGTTAAGTGAGCTTACTATAAGTTAAGTATTGTCAAAAATAAAACTTTTTGTTGGACTATTCACAAAAGAACAACCTCATCGACATGTATTTTCATTGTGATCGTCGTTTTGCTGCAATGAATAAATACTTTATCAAACTAATTTTTTCTTTTTTAATAACCTTTTTATTTTTTTTAACATTATTAGTAAGCATATGTACACAAGTATAAAAACAATTATTAACTCATACAGACATAATTTATAAATAACGAATAAATGATTTTTCTTAAATTAGGATTTAAATTTCGTTAAAAATATTTGGTGGGCCAATATTTTATAACTATACAGTCATCATCTTCATTCACGATATCCGCCATTACCATTTTCTTACTATAGTCAGTCTCTTCTATCTTAATTTTACAATTTTCATAAAACCTTAATGTTTGTTCGTCATAACATGAATCCTCAATTGGTTCAAATTCTGATTCTAAACTTTCATCTTCATCTTCACTTTCACTGCATTTCCTTTTTCTTTCCTTAAACGTAGAGAGTACTTTCGTCGAAAGTAACATATTATTAGGAGAAACTTTATAAGTATTAGTGCTTATATCTTTTTTTCTATCTACCTTATCTTCTACAATTATTCTGTTAATTATGTTTACATCACTTGGTTCTTGTTTTATTTGAGAACTGTCACTCACGGTACATACATTATTTACACAATTTTTAACAAATTTTCCATCATTTTTGATTATTGGGTTCGTATTTTGAGTATTTGTACAAATTAATTTAATTTCTTTAGAATATTGGTTCTGTGATTCAACCATCCCATTTTTATTCACGCATTTTTTATCACATGGAACAAGTGATAAATTATTTAATGAAGTCATTGTCCTGGTGACTTCACTTCTTAATTTTTTATAAATATTTTTAACAGTATCTACGTTTCCATTTAATACATTAGTCTCTATATTAACCTTATTATCTTCATAACTTGGCAATTTTATTTTATTTAACCATTGGGTATTTGATGATTTGACTTTAAATTCTGGAAAATCAACCTTCATATCTCGTGTTTCTTCTTCATCAGGAACTGTGTTATATGATTTAATTGGTTGCAATTCATTGATACATTTTTCTTGAGGAACATTGTTTTCTGTACATGTGTTTGAAATACATTGAAAAGAATTTATTCTTACATTGTTAAATTCAATATCATCCTTAATTGTAATTATGTCTTTGTTCATGCATGTGACATAATCTGTATCTGAATTGCATTCAGAAGTAGGTATTGATATATTGTTAGACTCAATTGTTTCATAATTATCATCAGTGCATTCTATTTTTGAACTGCGTATGGATGTATTTGATGGTATATTATTGAGTTCAATGATTTCATTATTTTCTTCCATGTATTCAAAAGTATCTGTGTTTGAATGTGATTCACAAGAATTTGATGTTATATTATTAAGTTCAGTTTTTTCATCCTCAATTTCAATTTCATCTTCTTCCATACATATAGAATAATCTGTATCTGAATTATATGTAGAAGTAGCTGTTGGTATATTCATATATTCAGTTGTTTCATTATCATCAATGTATTGAGCACTTGACATGCTTATAGAGGTTTCTATAGATGTATTATTAAGTTCAATTATTTCATTATTTTCTTCCATATGTTGAGAAGTATCTGCGTTTGTAGGCAATTCAGAAGTATTTGTAGCTTCATTTTTACATTCAATCATTTCATCTTTAATTTCAATCATGCCTTCTTCTATGTATTTAATGTAATCTGTATCTGAATTGCATTTAGAAGTAGGCACTGATATATTGTTATATTCAGTTGTTTCATAATTAACATCAATGTATTGAGCATTTGAACTACTTGTAGATGCATCTGATGGTGTATTGTTAATTATAATTATTTCATTATTTTCTTCCATGTATTCACAAGTATCTATATTTGAATTCATTTCAGAAGTACTTGTTATTATATTATTAAATTGATTCATTTCATTGTTAATTTCAATTACATCTTCTTCCATGTATATAGAATAATCTGTACTTGAACTGCATTTTGAAATAGCCATTGGTGTATTGTTAAGTTCAATTTTTTCATTATTATCTTCAATATATTGAACACTTGATGTAGTGATGCATGTATCTGTTGGTGTATTATTAAGTTCAATTATTTCATTATTTTTTACTAAGTGTTGAGAAGAATCTGTGTTTGTATGCCATTCAGAAGCATTTGTTGCTTCATTGTTAAATTCATTCATATCATTATCTTCAATGCTTGGAGAAGTATAAGTGTTAGAGCTGCATGTGGAAGTATCTGTTGGTATATGGTTATATTCAATTATTTCATTATCTTCTATATATTGAGAAATATCTGTGTTTGAACTGCATTCTGATGTATCTGATGGTATATTAATACATTCAGAAATTTCATTATTTTCTTCAATCATTTTAATAGATTCTAGTTCTTGATTATCTTGTGCCTGCTTTTGACTTTTACAGTTAGAATATTCAAGAGGTAAATGTAATTCATGAATAAGAGGAAAATTATGAGTTCTTTCTTTCAGTTCATTATATGTTTCAATAATTTGATTATCACTGTTTAAATCAATACTTTCAAATCCTGTACTTTTCCTGTTTTCTTCTATATGATTGTATAAGCTAGCTATGCTACATAAACTGTCAAATTTATTTTGATAATTACTATTTGTTGAATTTATAAGACTTGAAGTTGGTTTCGTTTGTAAAGTTTTACTGTTTTGTATAATTTTTATTTCTTTTTCTTTGTTTTCTATAATTTTTCTTTCTGTTTTATTTGTTGTTATATTATGTCTTTCTCTTTTATTTTTTAAACCATTCGTTTTGGATTTATTTACAGAGGATAATTCTATGATTTTTTCAAATGTCAATCTTGGATATTCACCATTAAGATTATTTTTTCTTTTCTCTTGAGGTGCGATTATTGAATTCAATGTACTAATACAATAATCTACTTCAATTTCATTTGTTGAAATATCGTCAAGTTCAATTTCTGTATTGTTAACTGGTTTTCTTAATATATATTGAAGAGTATCGAGATAACGTTTTACTTGTAATGGAGTTAAATAAATATTTACTTTTTCTAATATACATTTTACCTGTCCGACACTAATTCCAGGATTAAGTTTATATAATCTAATAATAGTTTCTTGAATTCTACCACAACACTTATTTATATGAATTTTACTAACAAAATCTGTTATAGTCTTAGCTTGATTTAATAACTTCTTGATTAATACTTCTGATTTATACAATTTAGTAATTATTTCTTCTAAACTTGTTTTTGGGCCTTTCATATCCATGCATGCATAAAACAGTTGCTCTCTTAATAAAGCAAGTTTAAAAGTTAGTTTTTCATTATTGTTATTAAGCCTACTAATTGTATTTTTCAAAGACAAATTGTCGTGCAGTGTAGAAAGTGCATAAGCTTTATCGATAAAATCAGTCTTAACAGCGGATATATCATCAAGATCGTTCAATTCTTCAAACACCTCTTCTTCTTCTCCCGATGAATACGATTCGGATGCCATGGCATAATTATGATCTTGAATGATGGATTCCGTGGGTGGTGCCCTGGCATAGGCATGCTCATTGTACCCAGTCTCATAAAGAAAATTATTTCGCACCAATTTATTGTTCTGAAAGACAGTCAACTTTCTGATGCACCTCAGTACTTCCTCCTCGCAGCCAAGCGTGAAGCTTGGATTTTGCAGAATAGGTTTAAGATTGTGCAGATGTTTGGTAAGCTTGTTGTAAGTCAGATCGAAGCCCATATTCTGCATCAGCACTTTAATCTGACTGATGGGAATGCCAGGATTCCTTTTGCAGATGATAAGAATGGCAGACTGCCTCTTATCCAGGTAGCCAAACAGTCCTGTTGTCTCATAGTATTTAACCCATTTTCTCACGTAAGCAGGCGAAACTTTGAGCACCTTGGCTGCCTCCCTGATTGTTAGTCTCGGCCCAGAATTGTTACAGCACAGGACGATAGCCTTGCGCCTCACGGTGTATGGGTGCCTATTAAAATAGCCGTCGTACAGCCCTGCTACGCAAACTGTCGACGAGAGAGAGAGAAAGAGAGAGAAAAAGAAAAAAATTAAAAACATTATCACAATTCTATAAAGCTAGGCAAAAATGCGAAAAGCCAAGCGCATCGCTTAATAAGATAACAGAACGGGCCCGATGCCACATATACACCTACCTTTTTTTTTTGACATATCAATTAATACAAATATATATCACAGTTCCCGTATACGGCAAACGCGTAGGGCTGAATACGTGAAACTGCGATAATTTCGCGTCCACGCGAAGGGCCAACTTCACTCGCGCGACGTTTGTTTGACCATCGAGCTAACTTGTCGGGCTGGCAGACGAGCCTTTTCCGAAACTTGGGGGAAAATAAAATTTAAAATGAATTGTACACTTCCATAACTAACACAGATACGCGTACGTCACCGTCACTGGCCCAAAGCGGCGTTATTCACAACGGGCTGCTTGAAACCAGGGGCACAGCCGTTCGATTCCCCCCACAACGGTTGTACTATATTATAGTTTAGCTGCAGCGCGACGCGTTTACGTGTGCAGCGGCCTTCGTAGGCATAGTTGGCAGAATGCATTAGAGAATTTTTATTATCCTTCGGGCTGCGCGTGTTGGGTAATTGAGCCTTGAGACGCGTTGCAATAGGTGCGTGGGATAGATATTTTCTGCGGATCGGAGCCGAGGGAATGGGGACAGATACGAGGTGGACACGGTATGGATTCACCTTTAGTTTGAAATGCTCGGCCAATCTTGGAGGTGGAACAGGGGAAGACGGCCAACAACAAATGTATATATAGCTGTGGTTTGCTTTGGAGTGCCTGGGCTTTTAAATTGCTTTGCTGCGCTTTTCTTTTTATGAATATGCAGGTTTTGTGGTGAGTTTTGGCGAGGTTTGTTTTTGTCCGTTGGCGTTTTCGAGAGGTTATCGAATTTGAAGAATTTGAATTTTGCTGTTACAGGAACGATCGAATATTGATTTTTTTTTTCACGGAAATGAAGAGTGTAGTAAGATGCCAGGAGGGTAAGATGAAAAAATGCATCTGTGATGTGATAATTAATATTTTTAATATGTACTGAATTGCGTGGATATTTTAAAGCAAAACAAAATGGAGTAATCCATATAAATTTAGCACAATATTGTCTCGATATTCCCTCAATATTGTCTTAATATTGTCTCAATATTCCCTCAATATTGTCTTAATATTGTTTTGATATTCTCTTATTGTCATTTATCGATATTCTTAAGGCAAAATAAGTAGACACCTAGAATTTTATATTGCCAATTGTTCATAATAATAACAGTAACTTAAAATGTTATCAAAGCGTTAAAGTACTTTGATTGAGTATTCCCTTATCAGAAAAATTACTGCTTCATTCAAGTCAATTAGCTTCGAATGAAAATACATGCTTTTTCATAACGATAAATTAGCCTATACAGCTATCAAGATAACGTGTGTTCTAAAAATAACGCACACCTCTACTACTTTACTATTCAAAACGCTAAGTAAATCCCGTACTTTAAAATAAAAAAGAAAAGGCAGTACGCAATTAAAGAGACACACAATGAATCCGCACAAGCGAAACAGAACTCGCCTTTTAAATTCAGTCGGCCGAAAATATATACATCAACATCAAGTTCAATTCAAGCAGCGCGAACGTAACATATGCAGCGATGCTACGTGTATATATATCCATGCATCGTGATATCGCGAATGTCAAAAGAGACACAACATGCACTTGGCTATATATACGCTGCCAATAGCGTGTACTTAGATTTGTGATTAGTCACTGGCTATAGGCGAGTGTCGCTTATCGCGCTGCTCGTTGCATCAGCCGATATCGGGTTTGTTTGAATATGAAAACTCGTAAATAGAAGAGCGAGGAGTTTTCTAAAGTGCGCAAATTCGTTTTGCGCGTTTCTGCTTGAGTTTGATAAGTATTTAGGCGTATGAGTCATGGATTTTTCGATATTTAAATAAACGTGACACGAGCAGGGATATTTATTATGACAGTTGCAGTAGTTATTACATTTGTCGTGTATAAAACTCGTAAGTTCCTGTAATTTTAAGATGAGTAATTTCCTTCCTCATTCGACAATTAAACTAAGAAAACGAAACGAAAATTTCGAATACACGATTTACGGGACGCTATGTATTTTTACTTGGGCCGCGTTGCTCCAAAAATTTTCTCCAAACATTGTGTAGGCAGGGCCAGCAGAGTTCCCCCCTACAACTTCACCCAAAGTATATAACGGGATTTAGGACAACTGGTCTCTGACTGCGTATATACGCTTTGAAAGTTTTCTCCTATTTACTGGAGCTTTAGTTAACGATACTCGTCTAGCTGTAGGTTGCTAGTTATAAAAGCGTGTATATACGTAACGCTGCTTATATGACTGTCCTAGATGCAACGATATATTTATATATACCGACTGCTAATTACATTACATCTTTTAAACGGATTAACATAGATCGAAGCCGTAGTCGCAACCGACACTTAATGTTTATCATTCGGAACTGTATATCAGCTGTGTTTCTGACGCTATCTGTATCAAAATAAAAACTACGACCTATCTATATCGAATATAAGAGAGTAAAAAACAGCGATAAGCAAGTGTTAATCAATCGTCAACATGGGAAAATAAAAAAAAATACTCGAAACGCAAAATACCAGGCCTGTTATTGTTTTTATTTAGCACGTATAAATATCGCTCTTTGTAAAACAAGTAGAAATTTCCTCCTGGAGAGAGAGAAATCTACACACAAAGCGTGTCACGCGTCCCCGTCGTGGGAGGGGAGCAGCTCAGCTGAGACAGAGAGAACGACCAGAAACGCTCCCGCAAACAAATCAATAAATTTCCCGAGAAAGCCTACACTGTGAATGCGCGTTTGGCATTAGATACTAGGTACGCAGAGCAAGTAATCAAACCCTTCTAATCAGCAAAAAAGCTCCGAAATGCAGACGCGCTCCATTGTTGCAACGCACCACAACAACAAAGCCCCTTGTCTCTCCCACCTACCTAAAATTAAAGGAAATTCAAAGAAAGTCAGGTTGACGTTCCCGAGCTAATACCCCCGGAAATTCGCAAAAGCGTCTACGCAAAAGCGTCTATTTTCGCATCGGCGTCGCGTTCATCCACCATTCTATATAGCTATATGTCTCCGCAAGACGCCGTACGAATATTCTAGATGACGCGAGCTCCGACTCTCGTTGTTTGGCTGTATGGGAAAGGCCGAGGTAAGCTGCCTGGCCTCCGGCCAATGGGAGCCGCGCAGCGCTGGCCAATAGCGTCGAGCCAGCCGCGCGGCTATAAATATGAGAGCGCCGAGCGAGGACGAGCATTAGCAATTTGCGACTCTGAGAGTGCAGATACGTTATACGAGTGGTGAAATACTCAACTGCGATTTTTTCATTTTGCGCATCGTTCCTGACGATTTTTCTGGAGAGAAGTGTTTAGATAGACTGAGGTGAGTGTTTTATTTTTTTTATTGGGTGGGGTTAGATTTGGGAAGGTTTGGGTTTTTTGGGGAAATTTTTGGGCGTGGTTCGGGATGGGTGGAAAATGGAGTGATTTTCGGTATGGTTTTTAGTTTTCTGGATTTTGCAAGTTTTCATGTAATGATGAATTTTCAAAATCGGGTGATGAAAGTCGGGTATTGCGCAGTTGGCTTTTTATGGATGAGTTTAGATATCTGGGTCATAGTGCGATGTAGTCGCAAGGTTGGGTTGATAATTTATCACTGTATTTATTTAATATATCGAGATTTTGGGGTTATTTTGGTTTCTGAGCGAATTTTACAGTCGTGAAGTTGAGATAAAGACGACAGCTGATTTTCTTTGTTTCGTTGCTGGGGGAAGCGACGCCATTACGGGTTTTCGATCGACTCGCTTTCTATCTAAATCAAAATTTTGAAACTTGCGGTATTTATGCTATTTTGGTAAATTTTAGTAATATTTTTACAAAAAGACAAAAAACGTTTTGGAAATTCTAAAGAATTTGATCGGATTCCTCAGTGAAATCAAACGTAACTAAAACGTTTGAGGTATGAGTAATGTTTTATTTTTTACGTTGATGAAACGTTTGTTTAATTGAGTTTTGGTAAAGTAATATTTAATGTAATGATGAAAAAATCAATTGCGTGTTGCAACGGGAAAATTTTTCGTGAAAAATGGCCGCTTTTGGACGGATGAGTCAGCCTTGGTTAGTCCACCATTTTGTATGAGCCAGCTGACTATTGATCAGCTGCATTCAAGACAAAGGCATTTCATTTGAATTTATTAGTTCGAATGAACTTTACCTTAACTTCAATATTGACAATTTCATAAGCGCATATAATAATTATTTTGATTTATTAAATAATAATAATAACTCACATTAATTGTTAAAGTTAACTTAATTATTTAGTTTATAATTATTTATTCGATTTTCATAATTTTTAATCGGTAAATTAATACTTTTTAATAATTTGTTATTGTTTTATAAAATAGTTTTAATTGTATTCAGTAACTGCGATAGCAGATATACAATGATTTTCTAAAGATAATTCAAACTAAATTTGTAAATCTATTTTTCAGGTAAACATGCAGATCTTTGTGAAGACATTGACTGGGAAGACAATTACTTTGGAGGTTGAAGCTTCTGACACAATTGAAAATGTGAAGGCCAAGATTCAAGATAAGGAGGGAATTCCTCCAGATCAGCAGCGTTTGATCTTTGCAGGCAAGCAGCTCGAGGATGGACGAACTCTGTCTGACTACAATATTCAGAAGGAATCGACC